>CM061142.1:170518745-170698620 GCA_030789695.1 Scilla litardierei | reverse complement strand
GCCCGTATTGAGCAGCGCCTGGACTCCCTCCTAGCGGCACCCAGCACCTCCTACCATCCTGCTGAGGAGTACGTTGATCCGAGGTATATCCCTGCTGAGGGTCATTATGAGGGTGCTGAGACATCCGAGACTGTTCAGTACGTCCAGAGATAAGGACAGAATTAGTGGCAGCATCCGGCTGCCAGGAATCACCCCGGTTTCTCATATGGAAATCCAAGTGGAGGGCTGCAACCTCCGCAGTTTAAGAGGCCACCTCCTCCCCAGCAGCAGCAACAGAGCCAGCAGCAAGGTGGCTTTAGGCCAGCTGGGCCATATATGCAGCCGGGATATCAGTACAACCGGCCACCTCAGCAAAATTTTGCGCCGCCTCCTCCAAAGTCAAATCTTGAATCTACGTTGGAGACTTTTAAGAGTGGCCAAATTCGGTTCAACCAAGATACATCGAAACAGTTTAAGAGTATCAACTCTTCACTCGATGAGCTGAGAGGGCAGATGTCCCAGTTGCTGAAGAACCAAGGGAGACTACCCTCCTAGCCGAGACCAACCCCAGAGCTCAAGCAAACGCCGTGGTTTCAGTGACCACACGAGGAGGACGGGTGACCGACCCGGTTATGGTCCCGGTACTTAGCAAAGAGAGGACCACCATTGAGGAAGTTGCTGATGACAATGCCAGAGTTGAGGCCACTGAAGGGCCTATCGCTATTGAAGAGAAGACGGATACACCTCCCGTCATGCCTGCTACTACTCCTCCGCCCACTGATGCATCTACGGGCAGAGCCTCCAGGCCTCCTCCTCCGTATCCTCAGAGGCTCGCCCAAGCCAAGTTGGAGAAAAAGTACTCCAAGTTTATGGAGTTACTGAAGGGGATTCAGCTGAATATCCCATTCATTGATGCCATCACCGAGATCCCGGTTTATGCTAAATTTCTAAAGGATCTCATCACGGGGAAGCGAAGGCCGGAAGAAATCAAGTTGTTGGAGGATTCCACCTCCATTATCAAAAACCATCTCCCTCGGAAGCTGCCAGATCCGGGGAGCTTCACTGTACCTTACTCCATCGGAGGAATGCCAATCAGTAGATCGCTAATTGATCTAGGGGCTAGCATCAACCTGATGCCCCTTTCTATCTTCAGAAGGCTCCAGACAGGAAGCGAGCTGGAACCTACTAGCATGTCAATCCAGCTCACCGATCACTCTATCACCTACCCAGAAGGGATAGCGAGGGACGTGATCCTCTAGATACCTCCAGGGCTATGCGTCCCAGTTGATTTTGTCATCATGGACATGCCAGAGGGAGGAAGCTCTCAGCTAATACTCGGTCGCCCCTTCATGGCGACGGCCGGGGTGCTTATAGACGTCCGAGAAGAAACCCTTTCCCTCAATGTGGGAAATATTGAAGCTGAGTTCCGGCTGCAAAAGCCGATGAAGGAGCGTGCCCACGAGGAAGGAGCTAGTTACCTGGAGCTTCTGGAGGAGGAAGTGATTGAAGACTTTTCTGCTGAAGGGGTCATGAAGGACCCGGTCAAAGGAAGCATTGACGACGACGGCGACCCAACGTACAGCAAAGCGGTCGCTGCGTACATCCAAGTATTGGATGAGGAGTTTCAACGCCGTCAGACAAATCATCTAGCATCGGAGGTCACATCTTTCATGGAGGAGAGTGTTGGAGTAAGCGGAAGCCAAACGCCGCCGAATTGCACCACCCCAGAGGATGACACGCGACCACCGCGCGCGCCTAACGTGAATTGATATATCATGGGGAGTCGAGCTCACGACTGAAAACGAGCGCTTATTGGGAGGCAACCCAATTCCGTAGATTTTGAAATTTCTTTCCCCATTTTCTTATTTTTCTATTTTTATTTCATGTTTTTAGGTAAAATCGCAAAAATTATAAAATTTTTGACGAGTTTGTGTTTCATGTAGGACGGAACATCGGGGGCATGCGCATGGACATTATAAACGGAAGAAAGCCGGAGGAAGATAACGAAGTTGAAGATTTGAGAAGGAAATGAAAGGGAAAGAAGGAAAAGGAGCTACAGGAAACTCAGCCCGAGCAGATCAGCTGCTCGGTCGAGTCGAGCAGACACAGATACTTAAGCTCGGCCCGAGCAGCATCCAACTCGGTTGAGTTTTACAGGCTGAAGAATTCGATGAAAAAACGTCACTCTGTCAACCCGGGTAGAGCACATTGACTCGGCCCGAGTAGGATATGACTCGCCCCGAGCACAGACCTGCTCGGTCGAGTACTACATGGAGCCCAAGTTGGAGCAAAAACGTCACTCTGTTGACCAGGGCGGAGAATTATTGGCTCGGCCCGAGCATCAACGACTCGGTGGGAGTATTTCGTTTAAAAATTTTACGTCGACCCGAGCCGAGCAGTATATATACTCGGCCCGAGTCGATTCATTCTATTTAAAATTTTATTTCCCCCGATCCGGCCGAGCAGCAAAGCTGCTCGGACCGAGTCATTCTGGAATTTTAACGGCCCTCGATCCTTTTCTTTTAACTCTACGGTTTAAAATATTTAACCCAAAACGTAAAATCTTTTACCCCCCTCTCGAAATTCCCCCCGAGTCTCTCCCCTAACCCTACTCGTTCGCCCTAACCCCCGCCACCCGTCTTCGTCGCTCCGCCACTGGCTCCACCGCCTTCGCCACCGCTCGCCGGTAAACACCACCCCCCTCTTTCCCCCTTCCCCCATATTTACCCCCCTGCCTCCCCTAATTCCCCCCCCCCCACGCTGCCCTTCACGGCGGAGGGCTCCGTCGACGGCACCACCTCCGTCGACGGCGCCACCTCCTGCAAACCCCCCCTCATCGGAACCCCCCCTCTCCCCTGCTCCCTCTCCCATCGTCAAACCCCCATCAAAACCCCCCCGCCCTCATCGCCCAACTGAGGTGGCGGCACCGCCGACGGCTCCACTGCCGCCAACGGCGCCGATTCCCCCCTCCATTAAACCCCACTCCGCCCTACCGCTCGCCTGACAACCCCCCCCGTTACACCCCCCCATGGCCAAATTCCAACGTCGATCAGCCCCCCCTCCAGAATTCCCCCACGAGCCACGCCCTAGGGCACGACTCGGTCAGCCTTCCGCCCCGAGTCAATCGACTCGGTCAGAAAGCCATACCCCGAGCCCCCTCTCTCCTGAGTGCACGACTCAGGCCGAGCAGTACCCTGCTCGCCCCGAGTCACAGTTAATTATAATTTTTCCCATTTCTATTCGATATTCTGACGTTTTGATGGTTTCATTTGGCAGGTACTCTATTGTTACGGCAATAGCAGTTGCGTGGATCAGCTTGGTGGATCTTTTGCTCGTCCGCATCACCTGCACACTCGGTACACTCTTTCCTTGCTCTATTTTTCATACCGTATTATTTTTCTGCTCGCGTCGCCATAGTCCGCACTCGTGGATCGATCACGCCCCCCGCTCACGGGAAGAGACCGTCTTCTGGCGCGTCCTATTCCTGTCCGCTGCGGCGTGCACGCACCACTTCCACTACCACACCCCATGTCACATCTACAATCCCTGCTACTGTCACAACTACCGCCTCTACACTCCCCTCCACCAGTGCTCCCATTCCATCACCTTCTATCCCCTCCACCACCTCTGTCGCATCGCTACCACCCTCCTCACCCCCTAGTGATGACCCCACAGCTTCCATCCCCACCCATGGCATCACCTTCCATGATAGAGCGCACAGATCGTGCTATGCTAGGCTACACTAGCGTCGTCTTATCCCCACAGTCTTCGTTCACGTTCCAGCCCTTACATCCCTAGGCATTCTCCACGGTGTCCACCATCTTTACCAGGCTATCGGTTTCGACCGATTCCTGGGAGTTCATGCCCCCACATACACCCGCCTCGCCCTTGAGGGTCTTAGCTCCCTCACTTTCACCGACGCAGGTGACGGCATTACTTTTCGGCTCCTGGACCACGAGTACACTGTCACTTTCGCTATGATCCGGGACTACTTGCACTTCCCTGCCGTCCCTGACCCTAGGGCAGCTTTTTCCCCTACCCACGACCTAGACGACTTCCACGCTCGCACATTTTGGCAGCGTATTTCTGGACTGCTCGAGTACCGACCCAGCCGGGTGAAGGCATCGTGCTTTGTGCACCCGTGCCTTCGCTACGCTCATAGGCACCTAGCGTGCACACTATTTTGCAAACCTGAGGTCGGGACTATGTCCCACCCCGAGCTTACCCACCTTTGGGGTATGACCCGACCTCGTAGACTCCAACCAGATGGCTCCGCGTGACCATTCATGATGTCTTCGCTACGCTCAGAGGCACCTAGCGTGCACACTATTTTGCAGACCTGAGGTCGGGACTATGTCCCACCCCGAGCTTACCCACCTTTGGGGTATGACCTGACCTCGTAGACTCCACCCAGATGGTTCCGCGTGACCATTCATGCTGTCTGACGCTGCTTCCTAGCTGTGTCAGAGACTCTACCAGACAGCCACCTCTTACCATGCCACGGATATTTGCTACGGTGGATTCTTTACCATTTTCGCTAGGATACTTGGTATCCCCCTACCCGATGACTTGCACCGCCCTCCTGGCCCGACACGCCTCACCACTGGCGTGCTCGAGCACATGCAGATTCTCCGCCCCTACGGTGCTCGTCACTGGCGCTACCTTGTCGGCACGGGCCACGACACCCATATGATCCTTCCTGCCCCCTCACCTGACGCATATTCCTACTGTCCAGCTCGACTGGCTTATTCCTCAGGTTTTCCCACTTCCCCCCATTCACGACCTGGAGCCCCCAGGAGCACCGGTCGAGGTTGCCGCCGATGACCCCGGCCACCACTCCTCTGAGTTCGAGCTCCTAGATATATCCGCCCTGGTTTCCGGTCTCCCTGTTCCTCCCGCTCACACATCTTCCGGATCCGCCACTTCCACCCTCGTATCTGCTGTTTCTACGGTCGTTGAGTCGTCGGGGACTGTCCTCACTTCCCGCCCCGACACTCATATCACTTCTGTCGATGTATCTGTGCCTGAGGGCACAGATCTACCTCTTTCTGACGATGTTGTAGATTTGGATGCTCCCTCACTCGACCCTGTCCCCACCCTCCCCCCTCTCTCAGAGCTTATGGCTTCTGCCCCACTGCTTGGCACCACCACCTCCTCACCGTCGGTCGTTTTCACGGAGTCTGTCGCGACTTCTGTCCACACTTCTGTGTCGACGACAACTCCAGATTTTCTCACTAGCTCACCCTCGCCGACATTCCACGCTCGGCCCGGTGCCTCGACTGCATCGGGCCGCTTATCACAAGTAGTGACCTACCGACATGCCACCCGTACCCACCCCGGCCTCGATCCTTAGACTCTCGCTTGACCGCCCTCGAGGAGTTGACCTCCCGCTTACAGCGGGAGTTCGACGACTTTCGCCACGAGTCTAGGACGCACAGATCTAGGGTAGAGTCGGATCTCACATCCATTCTCGACCTGTTGAGGCACCGTGGCCTACATACAGTGATTCTTGCTCACCCTCCTCCTAGGCCGTCTACTGTGGCTGACCCTGCACAGCTCAGTTCTTCACTCCCGCAGGCTTCTGACGAGCCTGTGTCTTCCGCCCTAGAGCCATCAGCCACAGTCGATCCTCTCACAGCCATGGTCCAGTATACTTCAGATCCTTCCACCTCCACCATAGACCCCTCCTGCAGCCCTCCCCACGTGTCCCAGCCACCAGACTCGCCACCCATCGCCCCGGGTCCACAGCAGAGGGACCCATCACCACCCCCAGAGGGTGGTGCCTCTGCTTGATATAGTCCTATCCAGTTTTGTCCTCCCCCATATTATTTGTGCCCATCTGTCTTTGCGAGGCCCTTCTTTACCATAGCTAGGGGAGGATACACACCCATGCATTTGCATTGCATCATATCATTCTTTTTATTTTTATTTCTATTTTTCTCTTTCTTTCATTTACATAGTTTTTATTTTAATTTTCCCGCCCGCCCCACCCCTCAGCATCATCTCCCTCTCACGAGCGATTTCTTAGCAGTGAGGACACTGCTAGGTTTAGATTGGGGGATGAGCGCTCCCGCTTTATTTTTATTTTTACTTTTATTTTCGCATTTCCTCCCTTATTTTCAGTTTTTATTTCACTTTTTCACCACTTTATCGCCCCATTTTACTTTTTCTCATTTGGCATCATATCTTCTGTTTTTCTCCATGCATGCATTTTCCTTCTATATATTTCCCCTTTTTCTCTGTTTCTTTTTATTTCTGCTAAGGATAGTCTAAATGATGATATCTCTCTAGGCTTTACTAGTTTTTAGCGATGCTTATCTCTTTGGCATGCTATTAGGATTAATTTCAGCTTTATTGTCTATATGCATGTATTTCTTTTGATGATCTGTCTGATTTAATACCTGATATGAATTGAAGTCAATTGCATGAATTAGGATCAGTATGATTTATGTTGGGAAACGCACCCAGGTTCACGCATCACTGAACACTTGGAGCACCTGTTTTTTATTATCTTATTCATTTCTGTTTGCATGCCTGTTGACATTGTGATTATTATCGCATGCTATCTTCAGTATTCATTTAGAGAAGTGAAATACACATGCTATATATGAGTTTAGTTAGAGTTTTATTTTATCGAACTGATGTGCACCCTCTTATGAGTGAACCGAGTGTCCCATTATCTTCCTTCTCCACATATCTATTTTTTCTCTACATATCAGTTGGTTACACCCCTATAGCTACTTTATTGCATCTCACTTCCCATGTATAAAAATAAAAGGTATAGCTTCTTTGTTTTCACGAAAAAAAGAAAAAAAGGAAAAAATAAATAAATACCATTTTGTGTAATTTCACTAAGAAGCTATATCTCATTCAGGGAAGAAAAAAAATTAAAATTCCATATCATTTTCATTGATGAGATGCCTCAAGCTAAGCTTGGGGGAGTAAACCAACTGATCATATGAGTGAGCTTGACATTAGAGTGGAGACGGTGCACATCGGGGAGATTTAATAAAACCCAAACTTTACAAATTACTTTAGTTTTGGGGATTTTTCACGTATCAATTTGAATATCTGAATGGCATGATCTTTCTATTCTCTATTGCATGTTGCGTGAATCTTTTGTGCTCCTTGTGTATCTTTGATTGAAAGGGCGTTGTCAACTATTTTATACTAGACTCTAGGGATTGCATGAGATTGATAGGATTTGACGGTGTTATTTCAGTAGATCCCTATTCTTTGCCTGCATTACATGACATATGATATATAATTCTTAAAATTACCAATAGCATGCATGTTTAGCACTCAGAGCATCGTGATAGACTTTTTAGGCCTGAGATCTGACCGATCATCCTTAGCACTTCTCTCTTACTTCTCTCTTTTTGTTTTTCACTTCTTTTTGTTTTCGTTTTCTTATTTTCATTTTGTTTTCCTCCCGGCGTACCGATTATTCGTCTTCCTCGAGGACGCGTAATATGTAAGTTTGGGGGATTTTGATGTGTCCATATTTTGCATTATTTTCATATCATATTTCCATCGCATTGCATATCATCTCCGTGTCCAAATCCCACATTTTACTGCGATTTTGGTATTTCTGACGATATTTCGAGTTTCGTAGTATATTTTGAGTTTTCAGCGATTTTGGAGCGATTTGGACCCCCCGCCTGGGTATGGACACATCCGACTTGCCCATGAGCCCGTTGGCGGGGCTCTGGAGGAGTTCGTCACGTTCTCGAAGCTGTTGGAGGAGAGAAGGAGGAGAAGAAGGAGAAAGAGAGATGACAGAGAGAGGCAGCAGCAACAGCAGCATTTTCCCAGAAAATGCTCGGTCCGAGCAGCTGCAGCTCGGGCCAAGCCATGACATGTCGAAGAGGCTGCAGATACGGTTGACTCGGGCCGAGCAGCTCATCTGCTCGGCCAGACAGCACGCCCCGAGTAGCCCCCGAGTATACCCCGAGCAGCCGACCGAGTCACCCATCCTGAGCCCGAGCAGCATGCGACCCGGGCCGAATCACTGCCCGAGTAGCTCCGACTCTTCATTCGGTTCAACCAAGATACGTCGAACCAGTTTAAGAGTATCAACTCTTCACTCGACGAGCTGAGAGGGCAGATGTCCCAGTTGCTGAAGAACCAAGGGAGACTACCCTCCCAGCCGGAGACCAACCCCAGAGCTCAAGCAAACGCCTTGGTTTCAGTGACCACGCGAGGAGGATGGGTGACCGACCCAGTTATGGTCCCGGTACTTAGCAAAGAGAGGACCACCATTAAGGAAGTTGCTGATGACAATGCCAGAGTTGAGGCCACTGAAGGGCCTATCGCTATTAAAGAGAAGACGGATACACCTCCCGTCATGCCTGCTACTACTCCTCCACCCGCTGATGCATCTAAGGGCAGAGCCTCCAGGCCTCCTCCTCCATATCCTCAGAGGCTCGCCCAAGCCAAGTTAGAGAAAAAGTACTCCAAGTTTATGGAGTTACTGAAGGGGATTCAGCTGAATATCCCATTCATTGATGCCATCACCGAGATCCTGGTTTATGCTAAATTTCTAAAGGATCTCATCACGGGGAAGCGAAGGCCGGAAGAAATCAAGTTGTTGGAGGATTCCACCTCCATTATCAAAAACCATCTCCCTCGGAAGCTGCCGGATCAGGGGAGCTTCACCGTGCCTTGCTCCATCGGAGGAATGCCAATCAGCAGAGCGCTAATTGATCTAGGGGCTAGCATCAGCCTGATGCCCCTTTCTATCTTCAGAAGGCTCCAGACAGGAAGCGAGCTGGAACATACTAGCATGTCAATCCAGCTCGCAAATCACTCTATCACTTACCCAATAGGGATATCAAGAGACGTGATCCTCCAGATACCTCCATGGCTATGCGTTCCAGTTGATTTTGTCATCATAGACATGTCGGAGGGAGGAAGCTCTCAGCTAATACTCGGTCGCCCCTTCATGGCGACGGCCGAGGTGCTTATAGACGTCCGAGAAGGAACCCTCTCCCTCAATGTGGGAAATATTGAAGTTGAGTTCCGGCTGCAAAAGCCGATGAAGGAGCGTGCCCACGAGGAAGGAGCTAGTTACCTGGAGCTTCTGGAGGAGGAAGTGATTGAAGACTTTTCTGCTGAAGGGGTCATGAAGGACCCGGTCAAAGCAAGCATTGACGACGACGGTGACCCAACGTACAACAAAGCGGTCGCTGCGTACATCCAAGTATTGGATGAGGAGTTTCAACGCCGTCAGACAAATCATCTAGCATCGGAGGTCACATCTTTCATGGAAGAGAGTGTTGGAGTAAGCGGAAGCCAAACGCTGCCGAATTGCACCACCCCAGAGGATGACGCGCGACCACCACGTGCGCCAAACGTGAATTGATATATCATGGGGAGTCGAGCTCACGACTGAAAACGAGCGCTTATTGGGAGGCAACCCAATTCCGTAGATTTTGAAATTTCTTTCCCCGTTTTCTTATTTTTCTATTTTTATTTCATGTTTTTAGGTAAAATCACAAAAATTATAAAATTTTTTGACGAGTTTGTGTTTCGTGTAGGACAGAACATCGGGGGCATGCGCATGGACATTATAAACGGAAGAAAGCCAGAGGAAGATAACGAAGTTGAAGATTTGAGAAGGAAATGAAAGGGAAAGAAGGAAAAAAGCTACAGGAAACTCGGACCGAGCAGATCAGCTGCTCAATCGAGTCGAGCAGACACGGATACTTAAGCTCGGCCCGAGCAGCATCCAACTCGGTCGAGTTTTACAGGTTGAAGAATTCGATGAAAAAACGTCACTCTGTCTACCCGGGCAGAGCACATTGACTCGGCCCGAGTAGGATAGGACTCGCCCGAGCATAGACCTGCTCGGTCGAGTACTACAGGGAGCCCAAGTTGGAGCAAAAACGTCACTCTGTTGACCCGGGCGGAGAATTATTGGGTCAGCCCGAGCATCAACGACTCGGTGGGAGTATTTCATTTAAAACTTTTACGTTGACCCAAGCCGAGCAGTATATATACTCGGCCCGAGTCGATTCATTCTATTTAAAATTTTATTTCCCCCGATCCGATCGAGCAGCAAAGCTGCTCGGACCGAGTCGTTCTGGAATTTTAACGGCCCCCGATCCTTTTCTTTTAATTCCGTGGTTTAAAATTTCTAACCCAAAAGTAAAATCTTTTACCCCCCTCCCGAAAATCCCCCCCGAGTCTCTCCCCTAACCCTACTCGTTCGCCCTAACCCCCTCCGCCCGTCTTCGCCGCTCCGCCGCCGGCTCCACCGCCCTCGCCACCGCTCGCCGGTAAACACCACCCCCCTCTTTCCCCCTTCCCCCATATTTACCCCCCACCTCCCCTAATTCCCCCTCCACACCGCCCTTCACGGCGGAGGGCGCCGTCGACGGCACCACCTCCGTCGACGGCGCCACCTCCTGTAAACCCCCCCTCATCGGAACCCCCGCTCTCCCCTGCTCCCTCTCCCGTCGTCAAACCCCCATCAGAACCCCCCGGCCCTCATCGCCCAACTGAGGCGGCGGCACCGCCGACGGCTCCACTGCCGCCAACGGCGCCGATTCCCCCCTCTGTTAAACCCCACTCCGCCCTACCGCTCGCCTAACAACCCCCCCGTTACACCCCCCCACGGCCAAATTCCGACGTCGATCAGCCCCCCCTCCAGAATTCCCCCCGAGCCACGCCTCGGTCAGCATTCCGCCCCGTGTCGATCGACTCAGTCAGAATGCCATATCCCGAGCCCCCCTCTCACCTGAGTGCACGACTCAGGCCGAGCAGTACCCTGCTCGCCCCGAGTCACAGTTAATTATAATTTTTCCTATTTCTATTCGATATTCTGACGTTTTGATGATTTCATTTGGCAGGTACTCTGTTGTTACAGCAGTAGCAGTTGCGTGGATCAGCTTGGTGGATCTTTCGCTCGTCCGCATCACCCGCACACTCGGTACAGTCTTTCCTTGCTCTATTTTTCTTACCGTATTATTTTTCTGTTCGCGTCGCCATGGTCCGCACTCGCGGATCGATTACGCCCCCCACTCGCGGGAAGAGCCGTCTTCTGGCGCGTCCTCTTCCCGTCCGCTGCGGCGTGCACGCACCACTTCCACTACCACACCCTCTGTCACATCCACCATCCCTGCTACTGTCACCACTACCGCCTCTACGCTCCCCTCCACCAGTGCTCCCATTCCATCACCTTCTATCCCCTCCACCACCTCTGTCGCATCGCTACCACCCTCCTCACCCCATGTTGATGACCCCACAGCTTCCATCCCCACCCACGGCATCACCTTCCATGATAGAGCGCACAGATCGTGCTATGCTAGGCTACACCAGCGTCATCTTATCCCCACAGTCTTCGTTCACGTTCCAGCCCTTACGTCCCTAGGCATTCTACAGGGTGTCCACCATCTTTACCAGGCTATCGGTTTCGACCGATTCCTGGGAGTTCACGCCCCCACATACACCCGCCTCGCCCTTGAGGGTCTTAGCTCCATCACTTTCACCGACGCAGGTGACGACATTACTTTTCGGCTCCTGGACCACGAGTACACAGTCACTTTCGCTATGATCTGGGACTACTTGCACTTCCCTGCCGTCCCTGACCCTATGACAGCTTTTTCCCCTACCCACGACCTAGACGACTTCCACGCTCGTAGATTTTGGCAGCGTATTTCTGGACTACCCGAGTACCGCCCCAGCTGGGCGAAGGCATCGTGCATTGTGCACCCGTGCCTTCGCTACGCTCAGAGGCACCTAGCGTGCACACTATTTTGCAGACCTGAGGTCGGGACTATGTCCCTCCCTGAGCTTACCCACCTTTGGGGTATGAACCGACCTCGTAGACTCCATCCAGATGGCTCCGCGCGACCATTCATGCTGTCTGACACTGCTTCCTGGCTGTGTCAGAGACTCTACCAGACAGCCACCTCTTACCATGCCACGGATATTTGCTGCGGTGGATTTTTTTACCATTTTCGCTAGGATGCTTGGTATCCCCCTACCCGATGACTTGCACCGCCCTCCTGGCCCAACACGCCTCACCACTGGCGTGCTCGAGCACATGCAGATTCTCCGCCACTACGGTGCTCGTCACTGGCGCTACCTTGTCGGCACGGGCCACGACACCCATATGATCCTTCCTGCCCCTCACCTGACGCATATTCCTGTTGTCCAGCTCGACTGGCTTATTCCTCTGGTTTTCCCACTTCCCCCCATTCATGACCTGGAGCCCCCAGGAGCACTGGTCGAGGCTGCCGCCGATGACCCCAGCCACCACTCCTCTGAGTTCGAGCTCCTAGATATATCCGCCCTGGTTTCCGGTCTCCATGTTCCTCCCGCTCACACATCTTCCGGATCCGCCGCTTCCACCCTCGTATCTGTTGTTTCTACGGTCGTTGAGTCGTCGAGGACTGTCCTCACTTCCTGCCCCGACACTCATATCACTTCTGTCGATGTATCTGTGCCTGAGGGTACAGATCTACCTCTTTCTGACGATGTTGTAGATTTGGATGCTCCCTCACTCAACCCTGTCCCCACCCTCCCCCTCTCTCGGAGCTTATGGCTTCTGCCCCACTGCTTGGCACCACCACCTCCTCACCGTCGGTCGTTTTCACGGAGTCGGTCACGACTTCTGTCCACACTTCTGTGTCGACGACAACACCAGATTTTCTCACTACCTCACCCTCGTCGACATTCCACGCTCGGCCCGGTGCCTCGACTGTATCGGGCCACTTATCACAAGTAGTGACCTACCGACATGCCACCCGTACCCACCCCGAGCCTCGATCCTTAGACTCTCACTTGACTGCCCTCGAGGAGTTGACCTCCCGCTTACAGCGGGAGTTCCACGACTTTCGCCACGAGTCTAGGATGCAAAGATCTAGGGTAGAGTCAGATCTCACATCCATTCTCGACCTGTTGAGACACCGTGGCCTACCTACAGTGATTCTTGCTCACCCTCCTCCTCCTAGGCAGTCTACTATGGCTGACCCTGCACAACTCAGTTCTTCACTCCCGCAGGCTTCTGACGAGCCTGCGTCTTCCGCCCTAGAGCCGTCAGCCACAGTCGATCCTCTTACAACCTCGGGTCTACAGCAGAGGGACCCATCACCACCCCCAGAGGGTGGTGCCTCTGCTTGATATAGTCCTATCCAGTTTTGTCCTCCCCCCATATTATTTGTGCCCATCTGTCTTTGCGGGGCCCTTCTTTACCATAGCTAGGGGGAGGATACACACCCATGCATTTGCATTGCATCATATCATTCTTTTTATTTTTATTTCTATTTTTCTCTTTCTTTCATTTACATAGTTTTTATTTTAATTTTCCCGCCCGCCCCACCCCTCAGCATCATCTCCCTCTCACGAGCGATTTCTAAGCAGTGAGGACACTGCTAGGTTTAGCTTGGGGGATGAGCGCTCCCGCTTTATTTTTATTTTTACTTTTATTTTCGCATTTCCTCCCTTATTTTCAGTTTTTATTTCACTTTTTCGCCACTTTATCGCCCCATTTTACTTTTTCTCATTTGGCATCATATCTTCTGTTTTTCTCCATGCATGCATTTTCCTTCTATCTATTTCCCCTTTTTCTCTGTTTCTTTTTATTTCTGCTAAGGATGGTCTAAATGATGATATCTCTCTAGGCTTTACTAGTTTTTAGCGATGCTTATCTCTTTGGCATGCTATTAGGATTAATTTCAGATTTATTGTCTATATGCATGTATTTCTTTTGATGATCTGTCTGATTTAATACCTGATATGTATTGAAGTCAATTGCATGAATTAGGATCTGTAACGACTGGTTTCTCATGTATTTGGATCATCTATATTATATATATGTTTTGGTGGATTTTCTCCTTATGTGTGATTTTCCGTCTCCGTAGCTTTCGTTTTCGTTCGTTTCGATGTGATTTCCTAGCTTCTTCCTTTGACCGTTGAGTTTGGAGTAAGTCATACATGATGAACTTCATATCGCTCATATCTTAGAGTTAGTTTGAGCTTAGGAGTCATAGAAATCCTTCCCGGAGCTTCGCGCTCCATATTGAGACTTGTCGTGCACGTTAGTTGGTTCAAGAAGGGGGACCAACCGACTAGATTCCAATCTAGTCGGTCAGAGACTCTTCTGGAACCGACTAGTTTATTAAATCAATTATTCAAGAGTTACTGTTTGATCTTAGTCGGTCTAAGAACAACCACCGACCGACTAGATGTGAAACTAGTCGGTCAGAAATTGCTCTCAGACCGACTAGTTCCTTTGATAAATTTTACCTAAGTTACTGTTTATCGTTAGTCGGTCAATGAACACTCACCGACCGACTAGGTTGCAAAATAGTCGGTCGACGGGCCTTCACAGACCGACTAATTCATTACCCAGATTTATTCCTTCTTTCGCTGTTTGATTTTAGTCGATTACAGTTGAATGACCGACCGACTAGTTCCTAAACTAGTCGGTCAACAACTCTTCTTTGACCGACTAATCGACCCCGAAACCCTAGGTTCGGCCCAGCCGCCACGTTTTCCTATAAATAGGACCTGATCGTTTCTTCTTCTCTTTTTCTCTCCTCTGAAACCTATTTTCTTCCCCTTTGATCTCTGACCTTTCCCCAACCTTCCTCAACCCTTCCTCCTTCCTCAAGAGCCCCTCTTACCCTCCTCTAACCGCCAGCCAACCCCAAAACCCCCCCAAATCCCATTTTCTCCAGATTTTCTCGCCATTACCAGATCTGAACCATAGTTCTCCGGATCGTTCTTCCGTTGCCGTGCTTGCTCGGCATCGTTCTTCCGCAACGATACGGTTAGTAAATCGATCCTTTAATATCCTCATAACCCACATGGAGATTTTGTTAAACCCTAATGAAAATGGATATTAGACGTCGTAGATTCGATTATAAAACTGGATTGGATGTTGTTCTAATATTGTTTTGCCATGGCAGCGATCCCATCTCTGTAGTTTAACATTTTGTGATGTGCCTCGTTGATCGTCATCCTTGGTGCCAGGCAAGTGAAACTTTCCACTTAGGATTTTAGGCCATGCCTTAGGCCATTTGCTTGTTGTAGGCGTAAAAGAGACTAGGCGACGAAATGATACTCGCCTAGGCGCAATTTCAGGATCTAGCTTGACAACGAAGCTGGATCCGACGGCTTTTAATTATCATGCATCTTATCTGTCATGTTTAAATTCAATTAACGGTACGCAAATTATCTGTACATGCCATGTTATCCGTGTTGAATGTTGCTTTCGTAGCACACGCTACATTAATTGTGCTACTTGATCCGGCTAGGTGCACCCATATGCCAAATACACTTCCTGGCTCGTGATCCAGAAGCGAGCATAGTGTGTTGCTAATCCCAATGCTCGATACACGTGGAGGGGTAGGGTTAAACGATCGCTTGAGCATAGAAGTTAGCCCGTACAGCTACTTCAGCCAAAAGACGGAAACTCTGAGCACAAAGTGAAAATAGTGATAAGTGATTCGTGAATTAGTGATTTGGTAGCTTTTGCTACATCGTGCGTGCTTGTCTTTTCCTTTAAACTGTCGCATCATACTTAACTACCATGTCTCTTGCATCTCATTATAACTGTTAGGTTGTTAGTTTACTTTCCTTCCCGTTTCCTTGCCCAAGTCTTTTTAACTTGCTGACATGTGCCCTTTACTCTTTTGGGTGACACATGTTAGATCCTGAGCCTGAGGTTGCTGCTGAGGACGTGGTGTTCGCTGACGCTGAGTCAGAACCCGCGTTCACCGAGGAGTTCGAGGACACGTGAGATCAGTCGTAGAGGCTGTTGTGTCGTTGTTTAGACCGCTTTAGTTGTCGGTGCGTAGCACCAATACTTTGTTTTGTGTTGGCTTTTGTTGGCCATGTTTTGGGCCTGGACTCTTTCTTTTAGCCTGGTGGCTTTTCTGCGATGTTGATTATTATTGTGGACAAATTCTGAGAATGGTTAACTCATCAGTCTCCTTTACCTTATTACTATTGTTGTTCTGTTTGCTTTCACAGGGACATGCATATATTCAGATTGACGCTTATCAGGCGTGAGGCTTCACAGCTCCACGTCTGAGCGGACCTTCTCACGTCTCGCCTCCATTTTAGGGAAGCGGTGCATGACAGGTTTTGTTGGTGGCCCATGCAGGTCCGTGTGTAACGGCATCTAACGGAATGACGATGATAATATTTGAGTGTCCACAGATAAAATTCGACATCCGAGTCATAAGCTATGAGTCTAATTGTTTCGTTTCCTGTGTCATTAGATGGCAGGAAGGCGAAATACCCGAGCTTCTGGTGGTGCGCCCCCTCATGACGAGGAGCCTGAACGGGAGCCCACCAATGGGGAGATGATGCGGATGATGCTTCAGATGATGCAGGTGCAGCAGGGCATGCTCCTGCAAGTCCAGAATGCTCCAGTTGCTCGAGCTGCTCGGGCAGTTCAGGATGCCCCTTGATCGCTTCGGAATGTAACCTAAAAAGAGCGACCGTGTAGTTTTACCGCAAGCGCACGGTGTAGCGGCAAGCGGGTATCGAACACAGGGAGGACGAATGACTGTGTCTTCTCCGAACAACCTGGCTATAGGAACAGAAAAAGGGGAATTTGCCTTTTGGCGATCCTGTCACAATTGTCAGACAAAGTATAGAGATATAAAATCAAATAAAGACGCCTAGGGAATGGGAAATCCCCGCTACTCACCATATCTCGTCAATGTGATTCTTTGGTATCACAATTGCTAGGGTAGAATTTCGGATGAACTAGTTGCAACTGAATGTAAAACCTAGCTCACGCTCTCGCGCTGTTGCCGGTCTATAGCTAACCTAGGGTTGGCTCCAATCTCTTGCAAACCCTAGCCTAGGCAAGCTAGCATTAGGATCAACATCATCGTTCAATCGCGTCCCGAGCCCACTCTCGTGCAAACTCGGGCCGCGACCTAGGTTGGGATAGTTCCTACCCGTCCAATCTCTTGCAAACGGGTATCGGCATGGAATTGCAACCGAGAACCCTAGTATCGGTCCAATCTCTTGCAAACCGATACTACGGAAACTCAATTTCAACCCAATTCGGATTTCTAGGGTTTCCTATCGAATTGGGATCCAATCTCTTGCAAATCCCAATCGATATGAACACCTAGCTATCCGTGTTAAATCGATCCCAAACTAACATTAATAGCAATTCTAGCAATATTTCTACCAAATCATCACAAATCAGAAATTGGGCTCGTAGGGTTCATCCCCACGCCCCAAGACGTAAAGACTACTCACAATTCATAGCACACATACAAAAATAATCAATGGAAATAACAATAGAATTCATCACAATAATCAAATAAGAAATAAAAATAGGATTTTAAAGGAGAGGGAGACAAACCAATAGAGTTCTCCAAGAATCCAACAAAAATAAACTTTCCTCTCCTCTCCAATCACAAGAATCAAAAGCTAAAAAGTTTAATCTAAAAAGCTGCAAAAAGTAAAGGAAAAAGCTCCCTAACCTAGGTTAAAAACTGGGGTTAAATACCCCCCAAAATCGTCCAAAAAACTGTGACCAAAATGCCCCTGCGCAGCCTGAAAATCGCAATTTACGCTACAGGCAGCGCGGCTCACTCGGCCGAGTGACAACAGTCGCTCGGCCGAGTGAGAAACCCTGAGAATTTCCAGTAAGTCTGGGTCTTCGGGGGTCTTCACTTCGGGGGTCGCTCGGCCTAGTGAGTTGTAGTCACTCGGCCGATGGCTTCTATATACTCGGGCGGTCGGCATTTTCCACTTGGCCGAGTGGATCTTCTGAAGCTCAGGCAGACGAAAAACAGTAAGTTGGCTCTTTTTGATGGGCGTCGTCTGAGTGCCACTCGGGCGGATGGGGTCTCGTCACTCGGTCGATGTGGCTTCCGATGCTCGGCGGAGTGCACACATGAAGCGTGTCCGATCTGGCCGGCCGAGCGGTGTCTCGTCGGTCGGCCGAGTGACTCCTTCACTCGGCCGAGTGAGACACCAAAAATGCCCATTCAGCTTGTTTTTGCCTCCTCGTCGCTCCTACGACGTTCTTTCTTCTTCCGCTCCTCTCCAATGGTAAAATACCCTCCGGGGAAGTCGTCGGTGACACTCCGGAGAGGGTGTATCTCGGAATCACTCCAAATCGCTCCAAATCTCCTGAAATACGACAAAAACAACAAATCGTGAAAAGTATCGCAATATCGTCGATATATCGTGAAAAACATGATTTGAGCGATCTAAATGGCATGCAAACATGCGGGAAAAAAGTGTAAAATATGGAGCGATCAAAATCCCCCAAGCTTACCTCTTACTCGTCCTCGAGGAAGATAAGTAAAAGGCGAGCCCGGTGGATTCGGAAAATGAAAATGGCGGAAAAATGGAAAACGAAAAACGAAGAAGAAAGAAGAAAGCGAAGAGGGAAGCTGCTAGATCATTTTTCTCAGGACGTGGGTTTTGCTTACTCATATAGCATGCACCGAATGTAAAACACATGTCAAAGACTTTTATTTCGATATCATAGTATAATGGTGCAAATAGAAATAGAAAACCCAAGAACATTGTTATAGCATGAAAAACGGAATAATTTTAGAATTAACATCGTCTGAATCATTTAAAGCGGTATACAATATCGCAGATCACACACTTTTCAATTGAATGCTTTCTATTAGGAGTATAAGAATATCACACAATAGAATAGAAAGAATAGAAAAGCATGGATTTCATGATTTTATAAGTGCTAGGCATAGATTTCTGGATTTCGTGAAGCTAAAAATAATCTCACCGAGTATAGAATATTACTTAGCCTAGGTTGTCGTGCAACGTCAAGTAGTCACTCTCTCACACATCATTGTATTCTCTCCCCAAGCTTATCTATAAGCGAGGTGGCACAAAAACAATATTTTACATCCCCATTTTTATGAAGCTCCAAAAGTAATGAAAATGAAAACAAAAAAGGGGAAGAGAAAGAGAGAACATGAGATGGGATCTTTTATTGAGGTTCTTTTCTCTTTTCTTTTCTTTTTCTTTTCTTTTTTTCTTTTCTTTTTTTTTCTCTTTTTTTTTCAATAGCACATATACACTATGATCCCAAATCAAAGAGAAATAAGGATATACAAGAATTTTTCTTTTTCTTTTTGGTTTTGGGAAATTTGGAGCTAGGTCTTTAATAGCGGGGGAAATGCCATATATTAGAATCGCTAAGGGGAGATTCACCAATGATTTTAAAGTAGAGAATTGATGTTCAAGATATGTGGAGAAAGAATTAAATATGTCTCTCAGTTCACTCTATAAGACGTGCACGACAACTTCAGCATGTTAATCTAATCTACTCAGTTTCGATCACAAAAAAGCTAACTAATCCAGATTTATCATAGCTAACATCATTCAATCATCCTGAAGTGAAGTGTACAAATCATGCATATAGAAGTGATATAGGAAAAGAAAACGGTACTCCAGATATGAGCATTCAATGCGTGAATCTTGGTGTGTTTTCTGCGATAGCATACATATGAATATTCAGACTCAGCTAATAATAAAATTTCATCCATTTTCATGCGGAAAAAGTGTGGGTTACTATCTCCAAATGCGAGGCAAATCATAGCATATGATATCGGAAATAAAATCTAAGACATGACAAATATAGCATGCATATAGAGAAAGCAAACTCCACGTCATCATCATCACAGAAAAGTCATCTCTAGCATGAGATGAAAAAGAAATAAAGATAAAGAGGGAAAATAAAGCTAAATACAATGCAGCACACGAAGAAAATGAGAAAAAACGTGATGCATGGTAATAAAAAAAAGGAAAAAGTGATGAAGATGAGTGCAAAAGCGGAAAATGGTGTGAAAGGAAAACTAAAAATAAAGGTGGTAAATCGAAAAGAACGTGAGAACTCACTCCCCCAAGCTAAAATGCACAGTGTCCTCAATGTGCGAAGTGTGGCACACCGAGAGACGTGAAGTGTGAGGGGTGGGTGAGGATGCATGCATGATGATAAAAAGGAAAATAAAATAATGAAACGAAAAATATGATGCGGACATGATGCATGCAAATACAGGAGTGAAACAGATATAAAAGTGTGACACCAGAAACTCTCCCTCTCTCCCAAAAACGATATATTATGATATGAACAAAATGTGTACCCAAAAACAGTGAGGGGGAGGGGGGTGGTGGGCAAAAATCAACAGGACCCAGCAGAGACGGGCAGCACGACGGCAAAAAGGATCAATGGCATCAAGGCTGCCTAAGAGGGTGGGGCTGCGCCGTCTCCGTCCTGAGGCGGAGGTGGTGGTGGTGGTGGTGGCTGGGGAACAGTCTGCTGAGTAGGTGTGGGTGTGGGTGTAGGTGTGGAAGCAGGCTGGCGGTGTGTGGGAGTGGGGGTGGGTACCTGCTGGGTGGGTGTGGGCACGCGAGGAAGCCGCTCGAGGATCTGAGTGAGGTAATAGTGAATGCCCGGAAGTAGGTCGAAGCGGCCAGCCATCGCGGTGACGGTGGCAGACATGGTCCTAAGGTCGCCTCTGAGGGCACTCACCGCCCCCTCGAGAGCACGAATGCTCTGAAGTACAGTGTCGGGGGGAGGTGGTGCAGAGGGACGCACCTGTCTGTGCTGTGCAGGACGGGGCTGGCGTACTCGGGTGGCGTAGGTCATGGGCTCAGCAGGCATGTGGATGAAGGGTGCTGTGCTCGCAAGTGTGGGCCGAGCCTCAGGGCGAGGCTGGGGCGCAGGCTGGTAAGACGTGGAGGCAGCAACAACGGAAGTGGAGTATAAAAGTGGAAACGAGGCGGCCAAAGAGGTCGGTGGCACAGACGTGTGGACAGGCGTCACGACACTCTCAGAAAAGACGGCTGCGGTGGAGACAGAGGTGGGAACCACGGTCTCCACGACGGCAACAAAAGAGGGCTCTCCGCTCTCAACTATAGTCGGTGGGCGCTCGGGTAGGGCGGTGGAAACGGGCTCAACGGACAGAGGGCCAGCTGTGGTGGGAGTGGTGGTGGGCGTGGAGGTAGTGGAAGTGGGCTCAGCGAGGGGACTCCCGACACCGGAAGAAGTGTGGACAGAGGTGTCGGGAGCAGCAGAAATATCAGGCTGCTGAGGGGCCAAGAGGTCAGCAGGAGCAGCAGGGTCAGCGGGTGCAGCGTGGGCAGCGTGGGCCTGTCAGCCTGCTCAGCCTCCTCGGCCTCAAGCACGTAGGCGGCGGGGATCAGGAGATCCATCGCCGGAATCCAGTCCACCTATGCTGGTGCTATCTGTGTCCGATCTGGGCTCGGAAGGATCATGTAATCCGCACCGAATGGACCGTGCAACCAAACCCAGTGCTGCTGACCGTGCGGACGAAGTATCTTCATCCGGGCCATGACATCTATGGACAGTGAAGTGGGGCCCGGGGCTCATCGCAGGTCATCAGGAAAGTCCTCGCCAGTCATAAGAGCGAGCAGGGTGATCAGGCCGCCGCAACATATCGGTGAGCGAGCGCCCACCGATACGATGATGCGATCCAAAAACCAGCTCGTGATATCAATCACGATATCGGGGACCAACTCGTCACTATCCCTAGCTTGAGCTTTGGGGCGCGTCATCGCATAGAGCATATAAAGCTCCGACGTGGACATTGTCCCAGGCTCATACCTCGCCAAAAAGGTAGTCGCCATAAGGCGCTGAGCTATGCGGAGGCAAGGGTGGACGATGGCCGAGGCCTTGACCCTACTAGGGTCAAAGGCGGCAGGTAGACCCGTGATCCGGGCCCAGAAAGCGCCGGAATCGAAGGAAGGTGGGGGAATGTGAGTGGGGGCGTAATCACGGTCGGCCCCGGGGACATCGGGCCTCGAAAAGAATGCTCTCATCATTCTGAGAGTGACCTGGCACTCCCGGTCCATGAACCTAAACGAGCATCCCTCGTCGGTCAGGGCGATAGAACTAAGGACCTCAAGTGTCGGACGGACGAACGTGTCCGCCGACACATGGAAGAAATCTCGCCAGCCCACGTTGTCATACAACGTGAGCATCCCCTCGAGTACCCCCAGGCGTCCTAGGTCTGCAAGGTGTGCGAACCTGGAGGGTACGATCGAGCGCTGGGAAATGCGCTCGAAAACGACGCGGTGTGCGTCGTCCCGGAACGTAATCCCCAGCGGCCCGACAAGTGGAGCCAGTGGTGGTGGCTGTGGGACGGCAGGGAGTGGCTGTGCGGGGTGTGCGGGCTGTGCGGGCTCTGTAGGCTGTGCGGGGTGTGCGGGGTGTGCAGGCTGTGCTGGGTGAACGGGGTGCGATGGAGTAGGCGGAGTAGAGTCCTCCACCTCGTGGAAGGGGCCGGCCTCATCCGACCGCTTCCGCTTGGCGGAAGCTCTCCTCGACCGCGGCCGTGTCTGGGGCGGCATATGGCCCCCGGGTGCTCACCAAAAGCGTGAAAAATGCGGCGTACGTAAAATAAAGGAAAGAGTATACCGCGACACGCCGCGAGAGCAAAGTAATGGAAGCGTGCGAAGACGACGCCTCCACATAGCCCAAAACGATCCCCGGAAGCTCCCCTGGGCTCTCCTAAGCTCCCCAATATACCCTGCACATCAAACGGAGATATCAGCGAGTAATATTCAAAACGTATGGGGGTTTAGGGGTATAATAGATAGAAATTGAATTTAATTTGGGTTTGGGGTTCGTCAGACACATGGATCGTCGAAAAATACACAAAAGAGGAGAAATAGGCGAAAAATCGGGTTACCGGAGCTCGGCCGGAGGTGTGATCGCCGGCGGCGACTCGGGCGAGGCGGGGCGGCGATCGGTCGGAGGTGGGTGGCCGAGCGCCGGCGCGGGGTGCGTGGTCGGGCGAGTGAGGAATGGCAGCGGGCGAGGGAGGTGAGGGGTCAGGCGATTGGGGGTTTTGCTCGTTTCGAAAAACGCGCCGTCCGCTCCCCCTTTTATAGAAAAAATTACGACTCGGCCGAGTGACTAAGTCGCTCGGCCGAGTGACCGTAACGATAATAGTTTGAAAAATTCCTCCCCGCTTATGACTCGGCCGAGTGGCCTTGCCATCCTCAGCCGAGTGGAATAAGTCCATTCGGTCGAGTGGCTCAAGCTACTCGGCAAGACTCGCCCTAGGAGCGTATCAGTTTTACTCGACCGAGTGAATATATATACTCGGTCGAGTGACAATTATACTGAAATCAAGAAAAGAAGCAGAGAGTTGGGTACAGCAGACTTCACTCATTCGAGAGCCGCTCGGGCGGACGAACTTGTGTGCTCGGCCGAGTGACTAGTATACTCGGCCGAGTGAACCCTGTTTTCTGCTGTTTGGCTTCGTTTGGGCTCTAAACTCTGTTTTTCTTCCTCCAGTCGATTTCATCTTCCTCCTAAGCATCGAGCGCCTTCCTGGAGCGCTCCTCGTCGCCTTGTCCATCCTCCTAATGATAGATATCCCTTTCTCCTCTCCTGTCAAAGAAAAATAGGACCCGTTATCACGAAATTTTTGGGCGAACGACTCAAAACACTAATAATTTCTAAAACAAAAATAAAAGAAAAGTGAAAATAAAGCGATAATCGTCGGGTTGCCTCCCGACAAGCGCTCGTTTAAGGTCGTGAGCTCGACCCCCTTTGATTTTCAATTAATGCGGGATATTGGGTGCATATGAGATGCACCCGTCAAATTTTCCAGGGAGAACGCTTGGATTCGAAAGTTGCGTCGGCGTGTTCTCCCTCGGTGATCTCTCGTCTCGGGTAGTGTTGGGGGGTGGCTCCCCCAAGCTAGCGCTTGCTCCGGTACTCGGCCTCACCGGTGACACCGATTTCCGTATCGGCGGAGCTTTCTTCGGAGACTTCAATTTTGAGAGCTTGCAGAGCTCTCGAATCCTTGCGACATCAGCGTCGCCTTCATCAATTTCTATGGAGAAGTCGGGGGAATGCTCGATCTTTTCATCTTGGCCTAAGTCCGGCCCTTCCTCAAAATCTTCTTTGAATAGAGCGCCGATCGAATGGGGGATCGCCTCCTCAATAACCTCATCAAGGAGGTATGAAAGATCACCCGGCTGCCCCTTGAGTAGATATATTCTATTGATTTCTCCCATCGGGACTCCCTCGGAATAATGCTTGAGCCTCTGACCATTTACTTTGAATGTGGCTCCGTCCTTGCCTTCCAACTCGAAAGCTCCTCCCGGTTGTATGTGCTTGATGGTGAAAGGTCCGGACCAACGTGACCTCAACTTTCCGGGAAATAGTCGGAGCCGGGAATTATATAACAAGAACTTGTCTCCTACTTTGAAGTCTGTAACGGTTATGCGCACATCGTGGAGAATCTTGGTCCTCTCTTTGTAAATTCTCGAGCTCTCGTAGGCGTCTCTCCTTATCTCATCAAGCTCATTGATGTCTAAGAGTCACCTCACCGCCGCACTCTTGTAATCATAATTAAGGGTTCTAATGGCCCAATACGTGCGGTGCTCCAACTCTACCGGTAAGTGGCAAGCTTTCCCATAAACAAGCCGGAACGGTGTGGTACCGATGGGAGTGCGAAAGGCCGTGCGATATGCCCATAGAGCATCATTTAACTTCATTGACCAATCCTTTCTAGATCGATCCATGGTCTTCTCAAGAATTTGCTTGATCTCTCTATTTGAGACTTCCACTTGGCCGCTTGTCTGGGGGTGATACGCCATGCCAACTCTATGGTTTACCCCGTACTTCTTCAGCATGGCTTCAAACTTGTTTTCTATGAAATGGCTCCCCCCGTCTCTTATCAAGGTACGAGGCACTCCGAAGCGTGGGAAGATGTTCTGCTTGAAGAACTTAGAGACGACCCTTGCATCATTAGTAGGGGTAGCGATTGCTTCCACCCATTTGGAGACATAGTCAACGGCCAATAGGATGTATTTGTTACCATTGCTTGACGGAAATGGTCCCATGAAGTCTACTCCCCAACAATCAAAAAGCTCAATTTCTTGGATGGGCCTCATTGGCATCTCATTGCGTTTGGAGATATTCCCGGTCCGTTGGCATCTATCGCACCCCTTTACAAAGTCGTGGGTGTCTCTAAACATTGTTGGCCAGAAGAATCCGCTCTGCAAAATCTTAGCGGTTGTCTTAGAGGCGGCATGATGTCCCCCGCATGGCAGACCGTGGCAATGCAAAATGATAGACGTTGCCTCCTCTTTAGAAACACACCTCCGAATAACACTATCTTTGCATATCTTGAAGAGGTATGGATCTTCCCAAAAATAGCTACGGACCTCATGCAAAAATCTCCTCTTTTGATGCGTGGGCATCCCGTGCGGTTTAATTCCACAAGCCAAGTAGTTGACGAAGTCCGCGTACCAAGGTACTTCTCCGGGCCTTATGGCGTATAGCCTCTCATCCACGAATGTGTCGTCGATAGGTAAACTCTCATCCTCCTTGTCACGAATAAGCCTGGACAAATGATCCACCACGACATTGTCCGTACCTTTCTTGTCTCTGATCTCCAAATCGAATTCTTGCAACAAGAGTATCCACCTAATTAAACGAGGTTTGGCCTCCTTCTTGTTTAAAAGATACTTCAACGCCGCATGGTCGGTGTGGACAATCACCTTGGAACCAAGGAGGTAGGAGCGAAACTTCTCGATGGAATAGACGACCGCTAGAAGCTCTTTTTCGGTAGTTGTATAGTTTTTCTGCGCGTCATCCAATGTCTTGCTCGCGTAGAATATCGCATGAAGCTTCCTATCTTTACTTTGTCCCAATACCGCTCCAATGGCTTGGTCGCTAGCATCACACATTAGCTCAAAGGGAAGGCAATCCGATGGTTGTATGATGGGCGCGGAACCTAGTGCTTCCTTCAAGGTATTGAAGTCTTGCAAGCATTCCCCTGAAAAAACAAAAGGAGTATCTTTAGCGAGAAAGGAAGTAAGTGGTCGGGCAATCGAGGCGAAATCCTTGATGAAGCGGCGGTAAAACCCCGCATGACCAAGAAAGCCTCTAATGCCCTTGACATTAATAGGGGGAGGGAGTTTCTAGATTACCTCAATCTTTGCTTTATCTACCTCAATTCCTCTCGAGGAGACAAGGTGCCCGAGAACTATACCTTCCGTGACCATGAAGTGGCACTTCTCCCAATTTAGAGTGAGATTGTTTTGTTGGCACCTTTTAAGGACTTTAGTAAGATTGGCCAAACAAGAGTCAAACTCACTTCCATAAACCGAAAAATCATCCATAAAAACTTCCATAATATTTTCAATATAATCGGAAAATATGGATGTCATACACCTCTGAAAGGTGGCGGGAGCATTGCAAAGACCAAACGACATCCTACGATAGGCATAGGTACCATAGGGACAAGTAAAAGTGGCCTTTTCTTGGTCATCTTCGTGCAAAGGGATTTGGAAGAATCCCGAATACCCATCTAGATAACAAAAGTATTTATGTTTAGCTAGGCGTTCAAGCATTTGATCAATGAAGGGCAATGGGTAATGGTCCTTTCGGGTAGCTTTATTTAGTTTCCTATAATCAATGCACATTCGCCATCCCGTGACGGTGCGTGTAGAAATGGGCTCACCTTTATCGTTTTTTATAACTGTCATCCCCCCTTTCTTGGGGACAACGTGAACGGGGCTAACCCATCTACTGTCAGAGATAGGATAAATAATACCGGCGTCGAGCAATTTTAGGATTTCCTTTTTAACCACCTCTTTCATGTTCGGGTTTAACCGCCTTTGAGGCTCTATGGAGGTGGCGTCGGCATCCTCCAAATGGATCCTATGTGTGCAAAGCCTAGGGCTTATCCCTTTTAGATCGGAAATAGTGTAGCCAAGGACATCTTTGTGGCTCCTAAGAACGTCTAGGAGTTTTTCAAGTTGATCTTGCGTGAGGTGGGAGTTGACTATCACCGGAAAAGTTAATTTACTCCCCAAAAAGGCATACCTTAGATTCGGTGGTAATTGTTTAAGTTCTACCTCAAGAGGTGCCGCTCCTTCTACTTCATCAGCTCGTATGAGTTTGGCTTCTTCCTTGTCATCCGAGTTTAGCTCATGTTCAGGTGGCGTGCTCTCATGCGAAGACTCAGACTCACTACTTAGTGAGGACGATGCATCGAAATAGGCGCTTTCCGATTCTGTGCTAGCATCGTCAAAACCTTCACTCTGCTCCGGTTCGTTCATGGAATCAAGAAACACATCAGACGATTCATAAAAGCAAGAGTAAGCGTCATAGAGTGTAACTCCCTGAACGTCGGTTTGCTTGAAAGATTCTTCGGGAGTATAGTGCTCTTCGACACTTGTTCTGCCGTCTTCGAAATATAACTTGTCGTCTATCACATCAACTCTGACAATGCCCCCGATAGTCCCATCCGGGGAGACTTGATCCATCACAAAACTAGCAAACAGTTGTTCGTCGGGGTCCTTGATATCGATAGCAAAAGCTCCGGTAGCGTGGACCTCATCGACAAGCTCCCTAAGGAGGTCTGTGAAGGAGTCATAATCTTCCTGACTGGGTTCCATTGTCAACATTGCATCCTCCATTCTTCCTGTTAAGATCTTATGCAAAATACGGGGGGGGGGGGGGGGGGGGGGGAGTATGCAAATAGGGCCGCAGACAGAGTTAGAACAGGATATAGAAGAAAGTAAAGAAAGAAAGAAAAATAACCGGGTGGTCGATGCCGAACACCGTCAAAATGGCCTCCCCGGCAACGGTGCCAAAAACTTGATCGCTTCGGAATGTAACCCAAAAAGAGCGACCGTGTAGTTTTACCGCAAGCGCACGGTGTAGCGGCGAGCGGGTATCGAACACAGAGAGGACGAATGACGGTGTCTTCTCCGAACAACCTGGCTATAGGAACAGAAAAGGGGGAATTTGCCTTTTGGCGATCCTGTCACAATCGTCAGACAAAGTATAGAGATATAAAATCAAATAAAGACGCCTAGGGAATGGGGAATCCCCGCTACTCACCGTATCTCGTCAATGTGATTCTTTGGTATCACAATTGCTAGGGTAGAATTTCGGATGAACTAGTTGCAACTGAATGTAAAACCTAGCTCACGCTCTCGCGCTGTTGCCGGTCTATAGCTAACCTAGGGTTGGATCCAATCTCTTGCAAACCCTAGCCTAGGCAAGCTAGCATTAGAATCAACATCATCGTTCAATTGCGTCCCGAGCCCACTCTCGTGCAAACTCGGGCCGTGACCTAGGTTGGGATAGTTCCTACCCGTCCAATCTCTTGCAAACGGGTATCGGCATGGAATTGCAACCGAGAACCCTAGTATCGGTCCAATCTCTTGTAAACCGATACTACGGAAACTCAATTTCAACCCAATTCGGATTTCTAGGGTTTCCTATCGAATTGGGATCCAATCTCTTGCAAATCCCAATCGATATGAACACCTAGCTATCCATGTTAAATCGATCCCAAACTAACCCTAATAGCAATTCTAGCAATATTTCTACCAAATCATCACAAATCAGAAATTGGGCTCGTAGGGTTCATCCCCACGCCCCAAGACGTAAAGACTACTCACAATTCATAGCACAAATACAAAAATAATCAATGGAAATAACAATAGAATTCATCACAATAATCAAATAAGAAATAAAAATAGGATTTTTAAAGGAGAGGGAGACAAACCAATAGAGTTCTCCAAGAATCCAACAAAAATAAACTTTCCTCTCCTCTCCAATCACAAGAATCAAAAGCTAAAAAGTTTAATCTAAAAAGCTGCAAAAAGTAAAGGAAAAAGCTCCCTAACCTAGGTTAAAAACTGGGGTTAAATACCCCCCAAAATCGTCCAAAAAACTGTGACCAAAATGCCCCTGCGCAGCCTGAAAATCACAATTTACGCTACAGGCAGCGCGGTTCACTCGGCCGAGTGACAACAGTCGCTCGGCGGAGTGAGAAACCCTGAGAATTTCCAGTAAGTCTGGGTCTTCGGGGGTCTTCACTTCGGGGGTCGCTCGGCCGAGTGAGTTGTAGTCACTCGGCCGATGGCTTCTATATACTCGGGCGGTCGGCATTTTCCACTCGGCCGATTGGATCTTCTGAAGCTCAGGCAGACGAAAAACAGTAAGTTGGCTCTTTTTGATGGGCGTCGTTTGAGTGCACTCGGGCGGACGGGGTCTTGTCACTCGGCCGATGTGGCTTTCGATGCTCGGCCGAGTGCACACATGAAGCGTGTCCGATCTGGCCGGCCGAGCGGTGTCTCGTCGGTCGGCCGAGTGACTCCTTCACTCGGCCGAGGGAGACACCAAAAATGCCCATTCAGCTTGTTTTTGCCTCCTCATCGCTCCTACGACGTTCTTTCTTCTTCCGCTCCTCTCCAATGGCAAAATACCCTCCGGGGAAGTCGTCGGTGACACTCCGGAGAGGGTGTATCTCGGAATCACTCCAAATCGCTCCAAATCTCCTGAAATACGACAAAAACAACAAATCGTGAAAAGTATCGCAATATCGTCGATATATCGTGAAAAACATGATTTGAGCGATCTAAATGGCATGCAAACATGCGGGAAAAAAGTGTAAAATATGGAGCGATCAAAATCCCCCAAACTTACCTCTTACTCGTCCTCGAGGAAGATAAGTAAAAGGCGAGCCCGGTGGATTCGGAAAATGAAAATGGCGGAAAAATGGAAAACGAAAAACGAAGAAGAAAGAAGAAAGCGAAGAGGGAAGCTGCTAGATCATTTTTCTCAGGACGTGGGTTTTGCTTACTCATATAGCATGCACCAAATGTAAAACACATGTCAAAGACTTTTATTTCGATATCATAGTATAATGGTGCAAATAGAAATAGAAAACCCAAGAACATTGTTATAGCATGAAAAACGGAATAATTTTAGAATTAACATCGTCTGAATCATTTAAAGCGGTATACAATATCGCAGATCACACACTTTTCAATTGAATGCTTTCTATTAGGAGTATAAGAATATCACGCAATAGAATAGAAAGAATAGAAAAGCATGGATTTCATGAAATAAGTGCTAGGCATAGATTTCTGGATTTCGTGAAGCTAAAAATAATCTCACCGAGTATAGAATATTACTTAGCCTAGGTTGTCGTGCAACGTCAAGTAGTCACTCTCTCACACATCATTGGATTCTCTCCCCCAAGCTTATCTATAAGCGAGGTGGCACAAAAACAATATTTTACATCCCCATTTTTATGAAGCTCCAAAAGTAATGAAAATGAAAACAAAAAAGGGGAAGAGAAAGAGAGAACATGAGATGGGATCTTTTATTGAGGTTCTTTTTTCTTTTCTTTTCTTTTTCTTTTCTTTTTTTCTTTTCTTTTTTTTTCTCTTTTTTTTTCAATAGCACATATACACTATGATCCCAAATCAAAGAGAAATAAGGATATACAAGAATTTTTCTTTTTCCTTTTGGTTTTGGGAAATTTGGAGCTAGGTCTTTAATAGCGGGGGAAATGCCATATATTAGAATCGCTAAGGGGAGATTCACCAATGATTTTAAAGTAGAGAATTGATGTTCAAGATATGTGGAGAAAGAATTAAATATGTCTCTTAGTTCACTCTATAAGACGTGCACGACAACTTCAGCATGGTAATCTAATCTACTCAGTTTCGATCACAAAAAAGCTAACTAATCCAGATTTATCATAGCTAACATCATTCAATCATCCTGAAGTGAAGTGTACAAATCATGCATATAGAAGTGATATAGGAAAAGAAAACGGTACTCCAGATATGAGCATTCAATGCGTGAATCTTGGTGTGTTTTCTGCGATAGCATACATATGAATATTCAGACTTAGCTAATAATAAAATTTCATCCATTTTCATGCGGAAAAAGTGTGGGTTACTATCTCCAAATGCGAGGCAAATCATAGCATATGATATCGGAAATAAAATCTAAGACATGACAAATATAGCATGCATATAGAGAAAGCTAACTCCACGTCATCATCATCATAGAAAAGTCATCTCTAGCATGAGATGAAAAAGAAATAAAGATAAAGAGGGAAAATAAAGTTAAATACAATGCAGCACACGAAGAAAATGAGAAAAAACGTGATGCATGGTAATAAAAAAAGGAAAAAGTGATGAAGATGAGTGCAAAAGCGGAAAATGGTGTGAAAGGAAAACTAAAAATAAAGGTGATAAATCGAAAAGAACGTGAGAACTCACTCCCCCAAGCTAAAGTGCACAGTGTCCTCAATGTGCGAAGTGTGGCACACCGAGAGACGTGAAGTGTGAGGGGTGGGTGAGGATGCATGCATGATGATAAAAAGGAAAATAAAATAATGAAACGAAAAATATGATGCGGACATGATGCATGCAGATACAGGAGTGAAACGGATATAAAAGTGTGACACCAGAGACTCTCCCTCTCTCCCAAAAACGATATATAATGATATGAACAAAATGTGTACCCAAAAACAGTGAGGGGGAGGGGGGTGGTGGGAAAAAATCAACACGACCCAGCAGAGACGGGCAGCACGACGGCAAAAAGGATCAATGGCATCAAGGGTGCCTAAGAGGGTGGGGCTGCGCCGTCTCCGTCCTGAGGCGGAGGTGGTGGCGGCTGGGGAACAGTCTGCTGAGTAGGTGTGGGTGTGGGTGTGGGTGTGGAAGTAGGCTGGCGGTGTGTGGGAGTGGGGGTGGGTACCTGCTGGGTGGGTGTGGGCACGCGAGGAAGCCGCTCGAGGATCTGAGTGAGGCAATAGTGAATGCCCGGAAGTAGGTCGAAGCGGCCAGCCATTGCGGTGACGGTGGCGGACATGGTCCTAAGGTCGCCTCTGAGGGCACTCACCGCCCCCTCGAGAGCACGAATGCTCTGAAGTACAGTGTCGGGGGGAGGTGGTGCAGAGGGATGCACCTGTCTGTGCTGTGCAGGACGGGGCTGGCGTACTCGGGTGGTGTAGGTCATGGGCTCAGCAGGCATGTGGATGAAGGGTGCTGTGCTCGCAAGTGTGGGCCGAGCCTCAGGGCGAGGCTGGGGCGCAGGCTGGTAAGACGTGGAGGCAGCAGCAACGGAAGTGGAGTATAAAAGTGGAAACGAGGCGGCCAAAGAGGTCGGTGACACAGACGTGTGGACAGACGTCACGACACTCTCAGAAAAGACGGCTGCGATGGAGACAGAGGTGGGAACCACGGTCTCCACGACGGCAGCAAAAGAGGGCTCTCCGCTCTCAACTATAGTCGGTGGGCGCTCGGGTAGGGCAGTGGAAACGTGCTCAACGGACAGAGGGCCAGCTGTGGCGGGAGTGGTGGTGGGCGTGGAGGTAGTGGAAGTGGGCTCAACGAGGGGACTCCCGACACCGGCAGAAGTGTGGACAGAGGTGTCGGGAGCAACAGAAATATCAGGCTGCTGAGGGGCCACAAGGTCAGCAGGAGCAGCGGGGGTCAGTGGGTGCAGCATGGGCAGCGTGGGCCTGCTCAGCCTGCTCAGCCTCCTCGGCCTCAAGCACGTAGGCGGCGGGGATCAGGAGATCCATCGCCGGAAGCCAGTCCACCTGTGCTGGTGCTATCTGTGTCCGAGCTGGGCTCGGAAGGATCATGTAATCCGCACCGAATGGACCGTGCAACCAAACCCAGTGCCGCTGACCGTGCGGACGAAGCATCTTCATCCGGGCCATGACATCTATGGACAGTGAAGTGGGGCCCGGGGCTCATCGCAGGTCATCAGGAAAGTCCTCGCCAGTCATAAGAGCGAGCATGGTGATCAGGCCGCCGCAACATATCGGTGAGCGAGCGCCCACCGATACGATGATGCGATCCAAAAACCAGCTCGCGATATCAATCACGACAGCGGGGACCAACTCGTCACCATCCCTAGCTTGAGCTCTGGGGCGCGTCATCGCATAGAGCATATAAAGCTCCGGCGTGGACATCGTCCCAGGCTCATACCTCGCCAAAAAGGTAGTCGCCATAAGGCGCTGAGCTATGCGGAGGCAAGGGTGGACGATGGTCGAGGCCTTGGCCCTACTAGGGTCAAAGGCGACAGGTAGACCCGTGATCCGGGACCAGAAAGCGCCGGAATCGAAGGAAGGTGGGGGAATGTGAGTGGGGGCGTAACCACGGTCGGCCCCGGGGACATCGGGCCTCGAAAAGAATGCTCTCATCATTCCGAGAGTGACCTGGCACTCCCGATCCATGAACCTAAATGAGCATCCCTCGTCGGTCCGGGCGATAGAACTAAGGACCTTAAGTGTCAGACGGACGAACGTGTCCGCCGACACATGGAAGAAATCTCGCCAGCCCACGTTGTCATACAACGTGAGCATCCCCTCGAGTACCCCCAGGCGTCCTAGGTCTGCAAGGTATGCGAACCTGGAGAGTACGATCGAGCGCTGGGAAATGCGCTCGAAAACGACGCGGTGTGCGTCGTCCCGGAACGTAATCCCCAGCGGCCCGACAAGTGGAGCCAGTGGTGGTGGCTGTGGGACGGCAGGGAGTGGCTGTGCGGGGTGTGCGGGCTGTGTGGGCTCTGTAGGCTGTGCGGGGTGTGCAGGCTGTGCTGGGTGAATGTGGTGCGGTGGAGTAGGCGGAGGAGAGTCCTCCACCTCGTGGGAGGGGCCGGCCTCATCCGACCGCTTCCGCTTGGCGGAAGCTCTCCTCGACCGCGGCCGTGTCCGGGGCGGCATATGGCCCCCGGGTGCTCACCAAAAGCGTGAAAAATGCGGCGTGCGTAAAATAAAGGAAAGAGTATACCGCGACACGCCGCGAGAGCAAAGTAATGGAAGCGTGCGAAGGCGACGCCTCCACGTAGCCCAAAACGATCCCCGGAAGCTCCCCTGTGCTCCCCTAAGCTCCCCAATATACCCTGCACATCAAACGGAGATATCAGCGAGTAATATTCAAAACGTATGGGGGTTTATGGGTATAATAGATAGAAATTGAATTTAATTTGGGTTTGGGGTTCGTCAGACACATGGATCGTCAAAAAATACACAAAAGATGAGAAATAGGTGAAAAATCGGGTTACCGGAGCTCGGCCGGAGGTGTGATCGCCGGCGGCGACTCGGGCGAGGTGGGGCGGTGATCGGCCGGAGGTGGGTGGCCGAGCGCCGGTGCGGGGCGCGTGGTCGGGCGAGTGAGGAATGGCAGCGGGCGAGGGAGGTGAGGGGTCGGGCGATTGGGGGTTTTGCTCGTTTCGAAAAACGCGCCGTCCGCTCCCCCTTTTATAGAAAAAATTACGACTTGGCCGAGTGACTAAGTCGCTCGGCCGAGTGACCATAACGATAATAGTTTGAAAAATTCCTCCCCGCTTATGACTCGGCCGAGTGGCCTTGCCATCCTAGGCCGAGTGGAATAAGTCCATTCGGCCGAGTGGCTCAAGCTACTCGGCAAGACTCGCCCTAGGAGCGTATCAGTTTTACTCGGCCGAGTGAATATATATACTCGGCCGAGTGACAATTATACTGAAATCAAGAAAAGAAACAGAGAGTTGGGTACAGCAGACTTCCCACGTTCGAGAGCCGCTCGGGCGGACGAACTTGTGTGCTCGGTCGAGTGATTAGTATACTCGGCCGAGTGAACCCTGTTTTCTGCTGTTTGGCTTCGTTTGGGCTCTAAACTCTGTTTTTCTTCCTCCAGTCGATTTCATCTTCCTCCTAAGCATTGAGCGCCTTCTTGGAGCGCTCCTCGTTGCCTTGTTCATCCTCCTAATGATAGATATCCCTTTCTCCTCTCCTGTCAAAGAAAAATAGGACCCGTTATCACGAAATTTTTGGGCGAACGACTCAAAACACTAATAATTTCTAAAACAAAAATAAAAGAAAAGTGAAAATAAAGCGATAACCGTCGGGTTGCCTCCCGATAAGCGCTCGTTTAAGGTCGTGAGCTCGACCCCCTTTGATTTTCAATTAATGCGGGATATTGGGTGCATATGAGATGCACCCGTCAAATTTTCCAGGGAGAACGCTTGGATTCGGAAGTTGCGGCGGCGTATTCTCCCACGGTGATCTCTCGTCTCGGGTAGTGTTGGGGAGTAGCTCCCCCAAGCTAGCGCTTGCTCCGGTCCTCGGCCTCACCGGTGACACCGATTTCCGTATCGGCGGAGCTTTCTTCGGAGACTTCAATTTTGAGAGCTTGCAGAGCTCTCGAATCCTTGCGACATCAGCGTCGCCTTCATCAATTTCTATAGAGAAGTCGGGGGAATGCTCGATCTTTTCATCTTGGCCTAAGTCCGGCCCTTCCTCAAAATCTTCTTTGAATAGATCGCCGATCGAATGGGGGATCGCCTCCTCAATAACCTCATCAAGGAGGTATGAAAGATCATCCGGCCGCCCCTTGAGTAGATATATTCTATTGATTTCTCCCATCGGGACTCCCTCGGAATAATGATTGAGCCTCTGACCATTTACTTTGAATGTGGCTCCGTCCTTGCCTTCCAACTCGAAAGATCCTCCCGGTTGTATGTGCTTGATGGTGAAAGGTCCGGACCAACGTGAACTTAACTTTCTGGGAAATAGTCGAAGCCGGGAATTATATAGCAAGACCTTGTCTCCTACTTTGAAGTCTGTAACGGTTATGCGCGCATCGTGGAGAATCTTGGTCCTCTCTTTGTAAATTCTCGAGCTCTCGTAGGCGTCTCTCCTTATCTCATCAAGCTCGTTGATGTCTAAGAGTCGCCTCACCGCCGCACTCTTGTAATCATAATTAAGGGTCTTAATGGCCCAATATGCGCGGTGCTCCAACTCTACCGGCAAGTGGCAAGCTTTCCCATAAACAAGCCGGAACGGTGTGGTACCGATGGGAGTGCGAAAGGCCGTGCGATATGCACATAGAGCATCATTTAACTTCATTGACCAATCCTTTCTAGATCGATCCACGGTCTTCTCAAGAATTTGCTTGATCTCTCTATTTGAGACTTGCACTTGGCCGCTTGTCTGGGGGTGATACGCCATGCCAACTCTATGGTTTACCCCGTACTTCTTCAGCATGGCTTCAAACTTGTTTTCTATGAAATGGCTCCCCCCGTCTCTTATCAAGGTACGAGGCACTCCGAAGCGTGGGAAGATGTTCTGCTTGAAGAACTTAGAGACGACCCTTACATCATTAGTAGGGGTAGCGATTGCTTCCACCCATTTGGAGACATAGTCAACGGCCAATGGCATCTAGAAGCTTGACGGAAATCTCATTAGTCAACGGCCAATGCCATTAGTAGGGGTAGCGATTGCTTGACGGAAATGGTCCCATGAAGTCTACTCCCCAACAATAAAAAAGCTCAATTTCTTGGATGGGCCTCATTGGCATCTCATTGCGTTTGGAGATATTCCCGGTCTGTTGGCATCTATCGCACCCCTTTACAAAGTCGTGGGTGTCTCTAAACATTGTTGGCCAGAAGAATCCGCTCTGCAAAATCTTAGCGGTTGTCTTAGAGGCGGCATGATGTCCCCCGCATGGCAGACCGTGGCAATGCAAAATGATAGACGTTGCCTCCTCTTTAGAAACACACCTCCGAATAACACTATCTTTGCATATCTTGAAGAGGTATGGATCTTCCCAAAAATAGCTACAGACCTCATGCAAAAATCTCCTCTTTTGATGCGTGGGCATCCCGTGCGGTTTAATTCCACAAGCCAAGTAGTTGACGAAGTCCGCATACCAAGGTACTTCTCCGGGCCTTATGGCGTATAGCCTCTCATCCACGAATGTGTCGTCGATAGGTAAACTCTCATCCTCCTTGTCACGAATAAGCCTGGACAAATGATCCGCCACGACATTGTCCGTACCTTTCTTGTCTCTGATCTCCAAATCGAATTCTTGCAACAAGAGTATCCACCTAATTAAACGAGGTTTGGCCTCCTTCTTGTTTAAAAGATACTTCAACGCCGCATGGTCGGTGTGGACAATCACCTTGGAACCAAGGAGGTAGGAGCGAAACTTCTCGATGGAATAGACGACCGCTAGAAGCTCTTTTTCGGTAGTTGTATAGTTTTTCTGCGCGTCATCCAATGTCTTGCTCGCGTAGAATATCGCATGAAGCTTCCTATATTTCCTTTGTCCCAATACCGCTCCAATGGCTTGGTCGCTAGCATCACACATTAGCTCAAAGGGAAGGCTCCAATCCGGTGGTTGTATGATGGGCGCGGAACCTAGTGCTTCCTTCAAGGTATTGAAGGCTTGCAAGCATTCCCCTGAAAAAACAAAAGGAGTATCTTTAGCGAGCAAGGAAGTAAGTGGTCGGGCAATCGAGGCGAAATCCTTGATGAAGCGGCGGTAAAACCCCGCATGACCAAGAAAGCCTCTAATGCCCTTGACATTAATAGGGGGAGGGAGTTTCTCGATTACCTCAATCTTTGCTTTATCTACCTCAATTCCTCTCGAGGAGACAAGGTGCCCGAGAACTATACCTTCCGTGACCATGAAGTGACACTTCTCCCAATTTAGAGTGAGATTATTTTGTTGGCACCTTTTAAGGACTTTAGTAAGATTGGCCAAACAAGAGTCAAACTCACTTCCATAAACCGAAAAATCATCCATAAAAACTTCCATAATATTTTCAATATAATCGGAAAATATGGATGTCATACACCTCTTAAAGGTGGTTGGAGCATTGCAAAGACCAAACGGCATCCTACGGTAGGCATATGTACCATAGGGACAAGTAAAAGTGGTCTTTTCTTGGTCATCTTCGTGCAAAGGGATTTGGAAGAATCCCGAATACCCATCTAGATAACAAAAGTATTTATGTTTAGCTAGGCGTTCAAGCATTTGATCAATGAAGGGCAATGGGTAATGGTCCTTTCGGGTAGCTTTATTTAGTTTCCTATAATCAATGCACATTCGCCATCCCGTGACGGTGCGTGTAGAAATGGGCTCACCTTTATCGTTTTTTATAACTGTCATCCCCCCTTTCTTGGGGACAACGTGAACGGGGCTAACCCATCTACTGTCAGAGATAGGATAAATAATACCGACGTCGAGCAATTTTAGGATTTCCTTTTTAACCACCTCTTTCATGTTCCGGTTTAACCGCCTTTGAGGCTCTATGGAGGTGGCGTCGGCATCCTCCAAATGGATCCTATGTGTGCAAAGCCTAGGGCTTATCCCTTTTAGATCGGAAATAGTGTAGCCAAGGACATCTTTGTGGCTCCTAAGAACGTTTAGGAGTTTTTCAAGTTGATCTTGCGTGAGGTGGGAGTTGACTATCACCGGAAAAGTTAATTTACTCCCCAAAAAGGCATACCTTAGATTCGGTGGTAATTGTTTAAGTTCTACCTCAAGAGGTGCCGCTCCTTCTACTTCATCAGCTCGTATGAGTTTGGCTTCTTCCTTGTCATCCGAGTTTAGCTCATGTTCAGGTGGCGTGCTCTCATGCGAAGACTCAGACTCACTACTTAGTGAGGACGATGCATCGAAATAGGCGCTTTCCGATTCTGTGCTAGCATCGTCAAAACCTTCACTCTGCTCCGGTTCGTTCCTGGAATCAAGAAACACATCAGACGATTCATAAAAGCAAGAGTGAGCGTCATAGAGTGTAACTCCCTGAACGTCGGTTTGCTCGAAAGATTCTTCGGGAGTATAGTGCTCTTCGACACTTGTTCTGCCGTCTTCGAAATATAACTTGTCGTCTATCACATCAACTCTGACATTGCCCCCGATAGTCCCATCCGGGGAGACTTGATCCATCACAAAACTAGCAAACAGTTTTCGTCGGGGTCCTTGATATCGATAGCAAAAGCTCCAGTAGCATGGACCTCATCGACAAGCTCCCTAAGGAGGTCTGTGAAGGAGTCATAATCTTCCTGACTGGGTTCCATTGTCAACATTGCATCCTCCATTCTTCCTGTTAAGATCTTATGCAAAATACGGGGGGGGGGGGGGGGGGGGGGGGAGTATGCAAATAGGGCCGCAGACAGAGTTAGAACAGTATATAGAAGAAAGTAAAGAAAGAAAGAAAAATAACCGTGTGGTCGATGCCGAACACGGTCAAAATGGCCTCCCCGGCAACGGCGGCAAAAACTTGATCGCTTCGGAATGTAACCCAAAAAGAGCGACCGTGTAGTTTTACCGCAAGCGCACGGTGTAGCGGCGAGCGGGTATCGAACACAGGGAGGACGAATGACGGTGTCTTCTCCGAACAACCTGGCTATAGGAACAGAAAAGGGGGAATTTGCCTTTTGGCGATCCTGTCACAATCGTCAGACAAAGTATAGAGATATAAAATCAAATAAAGACGCCTAGGGAATGGGGAATCCCCGCTACTCACCGTATCTCGTCAATGTGATTCTTTGGTATCACAATTGCTAGGGTAGAATTTCGGATGAACTAGTTGCAACTGAATGTAAAACCTAGCTCACGCTCTCGCGCTGTTGCCGGTCTATAGCTAACCTAGGGTTGGATCCAATCTCTTGCAAACCCTAGCCTAGGCAAGCTAGCATTAGGATCAACATCATCGTTCAATCGCGTCCCGAGCCCACTCTCGTGTAAACTCGGGCCGTGACCTAGGTTGGGATAGTTCCTACCCGTCCAATCTCTTGCAAACGGGTATCGGCATGGAATTGCAACCGAGAACCCTAGTATCGGTCCAATCTCTTGCAAACCGATACTACGGAAACTCAATTTCAACCCAATTCGGATTTCTAGGGTTTCCTATCGAATTGGGATCCAATCTCTTGCAAATCCCAATCGATATGAACACCTAGCTATCCGTGTTAAATCGATCCCAAACTAACCCTAATAGCAATTCTAGCAATATTTCTACCAAATCATCACAAATCAGAAATTGGGCTCGTAGGGTTCATCCCCACGCCCCAAGACGTAAAGACTACTCACAATTCATAGCACAAATACAAAAATAATCAATGGAAATAACAATAGAATTCATCACAATAATCAAATAAGAAATAAAAATAGGATTTTTAAAGGAGAGGGAGACAAACCAATAGAGTTCTCCAAGAATCCAACAAAAATAAACTTTCCTCTCCTCTCCAATCACAAGAATCAAAAGCTAAAAAGTTTAATCTAAAAAGCTGCAAAAAGTAAAGGAAAAAGCTCCCTAACCTAGGTTAAAAACTGGGGTTAAATACCCCCCAAAATCGTCCAAAAAACTGTGACCAAAATGCCCCTGCGCAGCCTGAAAATCGCAATTTACGCTACAGGCAGCGCGGCTCACTCGGCCGAGTGACAACAGTCGCTCGGCCGAGTGAGAAACCCTGAGAATTTCCAGTAAGTCTGGGTCTTCGGGGGTCTTCACTTCGGGGGTCGCTCGGCCTAGTGAGTTGTAGTCACTCGGCCGATGGCTTCTATATACTCGGGCGGTCGACATTTTCCACTCGGCCGAGTGGATCTTCTGAAGCTCAGGCAGACGAAAAACAGTAAGTTGGCTCTTTTTGATGGGCGTCGTCTGAGTGCCACTTGGGCGGACGGGTTCTCGTCACTCGGCCGATGTGGCTTCCGATGCTCGGCCGAGTGCACACATGAAGCGTGTCTGATCTGGCCGGCCGAGCGGTGTCTCGTCGGTCGGCCGAGTGACTCCTTCACTCGGCCGAGTGAGACACCAAAAATGCCCATTCAGCTTGTTTTTTTCTCCTCGTCGCTCCTACGACGTTCTTTCTTCTTCCGCTCCTCTCCAATGGCAAAATACCCTCCGGGGAAGTCGTCGGTGACACTCCGGAGAGGGTGTATCTCGGAATCACTCCAAATCGCTCCAAATCTCCTGAAATACGACAAAAACAACAAATCGTGAAAAGTATCACAATATCGTCGATATATCGTGAAAAACATGATTTGAGCGATCTAAATGGCATGCAAACATGCGGGAAAAAGTGTAAAATATGGAGTGATCACCCCTCGCTTCGAGCCAGGAGCGAAGCAGTTTCGAGAGCTGGGTCCTGCATATTTTGATGGTACTGAAGGTCCTCTAGCTGCTGACGAGTGGGTCAGGAATGTTGAGGACAATTTGAAGATGTCCAAGGTCAACGAGGTTGGCTGGGTTGACTTGGCGAAGAGACAGCTTAAGGATAATGCCAGGAACTGGTGGGACGCTGAGGAGGAGCTGTTGGAGGAGCCGATATCTTAGGCTACCTTCAAGTCCAGATTCGATGAGGAATATTTTCCGAAGGCTGCCAGGAGAGAGATGTTGCAGCGCTTCGTTGATTTGAAGCAGGGGAGCAGGTCGGTGGATCAGTACCACCAGGAGTTTACTAGACTGAGCTGGTTTGCACCAAAGATGGTGCAAGATGCTGATGAGAGGGCTCAGAGGTTCCTGCAGGGACTTGCTTTGGAGCTTCAGAGTTTTGTGTCTTCCTCTGATCTGGAGTCTTATCAGAAGGTTCTGATAGCGGCGCGGAGGCAGGAGCTGATTGTGAACCAGAGGAGAGGACATGTTGCTGGAGCTGGGAAGAGGCCTATGAAGCAGGCCAGAGCTGTGGTTAGGCCCGGTTTCAAGCCTAATCAGCCAGCTCAGTTCAAGAGGCCGGGTGGGCCTATTCTGAGGACTTGAAGCCATTGCGACAAGGCGGGCCATGTGAGGGACCAGTGCAGGAGACTTTTGGGGCAGTGCTTGGGCTGTGGCGATGCTTCGCATTATCTGAAGGATTGCCCGAGTATCAAGCAGCCTTGGAGGGCACCTGTTGCAGTGCAGCTGTTGCAGTAGAGAGTGCCAGTACCAGATGGTCATGGAGCGGCTCTCGTGCCGCAGAGGCAGGCTTTTCAGCAGGCCGTGCAGCTGAGGAGGCAGGCTTTTCTGATGTCTGAGGTGGAGTGCATGGCTGTGGATGAGGTTATCGCAGGTAATCCTCAATCTAGCTATTCCTTCTTTAGTTAGTTTTGTTTGTTAGATTATGTGGTATGCTTGTACATGATTGTTTGCTAGAATAAGGCTTGATTGTTAGACTGTTGTAGGTGTGATTCTGGTTTGCACATTTCCTGCACGAGTTCTCTTTGACTCTGGTGCATCGATGTGCATCCTATCTCGGAGCTTCGTGAAGAAGCGTTCCTTGTCGACGTCCCCTCTTTCCAAGAGTTGGAACATCGTTACGGGGAATGGTGTGGTCTCGGTGCATCGTGGTTGCAATTTTGCCCGTTGGTGGTTTGTGGACATGAGCTTTATGCTGATTTCATTGTCTACGACATCATCAACTATGATGCGGTCCTTAGGATGGATTGGCTTGCGAGCTTCTATGCTACGATCGACTGTCGGAGGAAGAAGGTGGTGTTCGAGATTCCCGGACACCCAGTATTTGAGTTCAGCCGGGGTAGCAGTTCGCTTGGCCCTGTCAGATTTCGGGCCAGACCGGTGAAGTTTGTGGCTATGCAGATGGAGCAGGAGAGGCCGGCTGTGGTGCGTGAATTCGATGACATTTTCCCCGAGGAGATGTTTGGACTGCCGCCTGATCGAGCTCTCGAGTTTTCGATTGACCTTATTCCAGGAGCGCAGCCCATTTCGAAGGCACCGTATCGTATGGCGCCAGTAGAGTTGGAAGAATTGCGGAAGCAGCTAGACGAGCTTTTGCAGAAGTGTTATATCAATCCTAGTGTGTCTCCGTGGGGAGCACCGGTGTTGCTGGTGAAGAAGAAGGATGGTTCGCGTCGCATGTGCGTGGACTACAGGGAGCTGAATGCGGTGACCATTAAGAATAAATACCCGTTGCCTCACATCGATGATATTTTTGATCAGCTTGGAGGATCGAGGGTGTTTTCGAAGTTAGATCTGAGGAGTGGTTATCATCAGTTGAAGGTGAGGAAGGAGGATGTTCCGAAGACAGTGTTCAGGACGAAGTATGGACACTATGAGTTTGTGGTTATGCCTTTCGGTGTGACCAACGCTCCCGCAGTTTTCATGAATCTGATGAACCTGATCTTCTACGACTTTTTAGACAAGTTTGTCGTTATCTTTATTGACGACATTATGATCTATTCAAAGTCGGAGGAAGAGCATGCCTCGCACTTGAGGACAGTGTTAGGGATTTTGAGGAAGCATCGTTTGTATGCTAAGTTTTCAAAGTGCGAGTTTTGGCTGGACAAGGTTGCTTTTCTCGGGCATGTGGTATCTGGAGATGGAATTTCAGTGGATCCCGAGAAGATCAAGGCCATCAGAGAGTGGCCTATTACACAGTCAGCATCTGAGATCCGGAGTTTCCTTGGGCTTGCTGGTTACTATCGGCGCTTCATTAAGGACTTTTCCCGTATTGCTGAGCCGATGACCAGATTGACGCGGAAGGATGTACCTTTTGTTTGGTCGGGTGATTGTGAGAATGCATTTGGTGTTCTAAAGGAGAGATTGACGACTGCCCCTGTTCTTGTTGTGCCTGATCGCAGTGGAGGATTTGAGATCTTTTGCGATGCTTCTGGCAAGGGTCTCGGTTGTGTGTTGCATCAGCACGGGCATATTGTGGCTTATGCTTCGCATCAGCTCAAGACTAATGAGAAGAATTACCCGACGCATGATTTGGAGTTGGCTGCTGTCGTGTTTGCGCTCAAGATTTGGAGGCACTTCCTGCTGAGTGAGAAAGTGAAGATCTTCACCGATCACAAAAGCTTGAAGTATATTTTTACTCAGAAGGAGCTCAACATGCGACATCGTCGATGGTTGGAGCTCATGGCGGATTATGAGATCGATTTGCAGTTTCACCCTGGCAAGGTGAATGTGGTTCCGGATGTGCTGAGTAGGCTTCCAGCGGTGATGATGTTGACTTCGCAGTGGAGATTGCAGCAGGATTTTTGCGAGTCTGGAATTGAGATTGTTCCTCCTGGAGAGGCTTCTTCGTTGATGTGTATGCAGATACAGTCGACGATCGTGGATCGGATCAAGGCTGGCCAGGCTGGAGATCCGAAGCTGGTGAAGATTCGGGAGCAGGTAGAAGCCGGTCTGTGGACTGACTTTTTGATTCATGGGGATGGCTCGCTGAGGTATGGAGCTAGGTTGTGTGTGCCAGCTGGGGATATTAGAGAGGAGTTGTTGGTTGAGGCACACTGTTCGCCGTATTCTGTACATCCTGGTGGTACCAAGATGTACAAGGATCTTCGCCTGAACTTTTGGTGACATGGCATGAAAAGGAGTGTGGCTCAGAGTGTAGCCAAGTGTCTGGTTTGCTAGCAGGTGAAGGCGGAGCATCAGCGTACGGTAGGGTTGCTACAACCGCTTCCGATTCCAGAGTGGAAGTGGCAACACATCACTATGGACTTTGTGACTGGACTACCTCGGAGTCCGAAATAGAATGACGCGGTTTGGGTGATCGTAGATCGATTGACCAAATCCGCGCACTTTATTCCATTCCGAGTAGGGCAATCCACTGAGGCGCTAGCAAGGAGATACATGGAGGTAAATTCTTTTACTCTCCGTTTCTATTTCCTTTTTCCTAGATAGATAGTGATGTAACGTGAATCGTGCAGGAGATCGTACGACTTCACGGAGTCCCCGTGAGTATCGTGTCGGACAGAGACACGAGGTTCACATCTCAGTTCTGGCAGAGTTTGCAGAAGAGTTTGGGTACGAGTCTGAGTTTCAGCACGGCGTACCATCCGCAGACGGATGGCCAGTCCGAGAGGACGATTCAGATCTTGGAGGACATGCTGAGGGCGTGCATGTTGGATTTCAAGGGTTCGTGGGAGGACCATCTACATCTGGTGGAGTTCTCTTACAACAACAGCTTCCAGGCGAGTATTGGCATGGCGCCTTTTGCCGCGCTGTATGGGAGGAAATGTCGTTCGCCTTTGAGTTGGGACGACATTGGTGACCGGGAACTGTTGGGACCTGAGATGATTGTGGAGGCTGTAGATGTTGTCAGGAACATTCGGGAGAGGTTGAGTATTGCTCAGGACCGTTTTAAGCATTGGGCTGATGCTAAACGCCGTCCTTTGGAGTTTCAGCCAGGCGACCATGTGTTCCTGAGGATTTCCCCGAATCGTGGTGTGATTCGTTTTAGGAAACGGGGGAAGTTGAGCCCACGATACATTGGACCGTTTGACATTCTGGAGAGAGTTGGCAAGGTAGCCTACCACTTAGCCTTGCCGCCATCTTTGGAAGGAGTTCACGATGTTTTCCATGTGTCGCAGCTTCATTGGTACATCAGCGATCCATCTCATGCTGTGGATTTCTCGAAGATCACCGTTCGCCCAGATTTGACGTATGACCAGCAGCCAGTGCTGATTTTGGACAGGCGTCAGAAGTCGCTCCGAAACAAGGTTGTCAATCTTGTGAGGGTGATGTGGCGACACGGCTCGCCAGGAGAGTCTACTTGGGAGAGAGAAGATGAGATGTGGGAGCGCTATCCACTTTTGTTTCCGGGCACGTGAGTGTTGGGAAATTCCGAGGACGGAATTTTTCTTAAGTTGGGGAGGATGTAACGACTGGTTTCTCATGTATTTGGATCATCTATATTATATATATGTTTTGGTGGATTTTCTCCTTATGTGTGATTTTCCGTCTCCGTAGCTTTCGTTTTCGTTCGTTTCGATGTGATTTCCTAGCTTCTTCCTTTGACCGTTGAGTTTGGAGTAAGTCACACATGACGAACTTCATATCGCTCATATCTTAGAGTTAGTTTGAGCTTAGGAGTCATAGAAATCCTTCCCGGAGCTTCGCGCTCCATATCGAGACTTTTCGTGCACGTTAGTTGGTTCAAGAAGGGGGACCAACCGACTAGATTCCAATCTAGTCGGTCAGGGACTCTTCTGGAATCGACTAGTTTATTAAATCAATTATTCAGGAGTTACTGTTTGATCTCAGTCGGTCTAAGAACAACCACCGACCGACTAGATGTGAAACTAGTCGGTCAGAACTTGCTCTCAGACCGACTAGTTCCTTTGATAAATTTTACCTAAGTTACTGTTTATCGTTAGTCGGTCAATGAACACTCACCGACCGACTATGTTGCAAACTAGTCGGTCGACGGGCCTTCACAGACCGACTAATTCATTACCCAGATTTATTCCTTCTTTCGCTGTTTGATTTTAGTCGGTTACAGTTGAATGACCGACCGACTAGTTCCAAAACTAGTCGGTTAACAACTCTTCTTTGACCGACTAATCGACCCCGAAACCCTAGGTTCGGCCCAGCCGCCACGTTTTCCTATAAATAGGACCCGATCGTTTCTTCTTCTCTTTTTCTCTCCTCTGAAACCTATTTTCTTCCCCTTTTTGATCTCTGACCTTTCCCCAACCTTCCTTAACCCTTCCTCCTTCCTCAAGAGCCCCTCTTACCCTCCTCTAACCGCCGGCCAACCCCAAAACCCCCCAAATCCCATTTTCTCCAGATTTTCTCGCCATTACCAGATCCGAACCATAGTTCTCCAGATCGTTCTTCCGTTGCCGTGCTTGCTCGACATCGTTCTTCCGCTACGATACAGTTAGTAAATCGATCCTTTAATATCCTCATAACCCACATGGAGATTTTGTTAAACCCTAATGAAAATGGATATTAGACGTCGTAGATTCGATTATAAAACTGGATTGGATGTTGTTCTAATATTTTTTTGCCATGGCAGCGATCCCATCTCCGTAGTTTAACATTTTGTGACGTGCCTCGTTGATAGTCATCCTTGGTGCCAGGCAAGTGAAACTTGCCACTTAGGGTTTTAGGCCATGCCTTAGGCCATTTGCTTGTTGTAGGGGTAAAAGAGACTAGGCGACGAAATGATACTCGCCTAGGCGCAATTTCAGGATCTAGCTTGACAACGAAGCTGGATCCGACTGCTTTTAATTATCATGCATCTTATCTGTCATGTTTAAATTCAATTAACGGTACACAAATTATCTGTACATGCCATGTTATCTGTGTTGAATGTTGCATTTGTAGCACACGCTACATTAATTGTGCTACTTGATCCGGCTAGGTGCACCCCTATGCCAAATACACTTCCTGGCTCGTGATCCAGAAGCGAGCATAGTGTGTTGCTAATCCCAACGCTCGATACACGTGGAGGGGTAGGGTTAAACGATTGCTTGAGCGTAGAAGTTAGCCCGTACAGCTACTTCAGCCAAAAGACGGAAACTCTGAGCACAAAGTGAAAATAGTGATAAGTGATTCGTGAATTAGTGATTTGGTAGCTTTTGCTACATCGTGCGTGATTGTCTTTTCCTTTAAACTGTCGCATCATACTTAACTACCATGTCTCTTGCATCTCATTATAACTGTTAGGTTGTTAGTTTACTTTCCTTCCCGTTTCCTTGCCCAAGTCTTTTTAGACTTGCTGACATGTGCCCTTTACTCTTTTGGGTGACACATGTTAGATCCTGAGCCTGAGGTTGCTGCTGAGGACGTGGTGTTCGCTGACGCTGAGTCAGAACCCGCGTTCACCGAGGAGTTCGAGGACACGGGAGATCAGTCGTAGAGGCTGTTGTGTCGTTGTTTAGACCTCTTTAATTGTCGGTGCGTAGCACCAATACTTTGTTTTGTGTTGGCTTTTGTTGGCCATGTTTTGGGCCTGGACTCTTTCTTTTAGCCTGGTGGCTTTTCTGCGATGTTGAATATTATTGTGGACAAATTCTGAGAATGGTTAACTCATCAGTCTCCTTTACCTTATTACTATTGTTGTTCCGTTTGCTTTCACATGGACCTGCATATATGTCACGCCCCGCTTCCCAGTATACTTGGGGGCGAGGACGCAAGCGGGTCCGCATGTGCTTAAAGCAAAGAAGAGGTACTTATTTTTTTCTCCCTTCTTTGACTTAAGCACAATAAGCGTGATTTTAGCGAAGGCAAGTTCCTGCACGCGAATTTCTCAGAAACAGCACAAATAATTATTACATTACAATACCAGCGTCTAAAGTAAACACACAAACAATTAAGGCCTAGCATGGCCGTACAATCTGCTGAAAACAAACACACCTGAAAATAATAATACAAAGAATAAACTGAAATATAAATGTCCCGCTCTAGTCTTCCGCAGGGAGGATCTCAATGTCTTCGTAGCTCTGGTCAGCGGGGTCCACCTCTAAAGTGGGATCCTCAAAGTAGGGTCCTCGCGGTACTCTGTCTCTGAACCTAACATATATTTCATAACACGTTGAAATATATGTCAGCGATGAGCTCGGCAAGATATTTAAAGTAATGAAATGAGGAACAATTATAAGATGATAAAAGAGCGTTAGTACACAGTTATAAATAATAAGTGCAGAAAAGTAAAGTATGAGCGTGCATGGATAATTTTGCAGTTAAAAGTAAAGTAAAACAGTTGTATGTTGAGTATTTGATGGTTTGTGCTCGTGATAAGTCCATACCTGGGTAGGTGAAATGTTCTCGATACACCTTATCACCGGTGGTTTTACCGTGACGCTCCACACATTGGCTGCCTCCACCGGAGGGGCCGTAATCGTGTTCGAGACACACTCACAAACCCTACTGCAATGGACCAACCCCACCCAAAGTGTACCGCCGTATACTGGAACACGAGCCAGACTAGTCATATGTGACCCTACTGGAACACGAGCCCGACTAGTTACACATGACCTGACGGGAGTAGCCAACTCGGCTTTTTGTGTATGTTTATTTACTGATTGAGTTTCACCACATCTGTAGTCGATGGTTTCACCCCGTCTGTATTCGACGGTTATCACATATATGTAGTAACATACTCGTCTTTTCCAAATTTGTTTATCTTGTTAACATGCGAAAAGCAATAGCAGTCCCGTTAAGTAAAAAGAGCAATTAAGTTTCCGAGGGTCGTGACGCACCCTCTGTTCCGTTTGGGTTCAATTTAATAACAAGTAAGAGATGTTATTCTTTTAATAAATAAATATTGATAAAACGTTCATTTCCTAAACAGATGCAACATGTATATTAAGAGTATGTTAAAATGGGTTTGGGTTCCATTTATACACTAATTTAAGCAGTTGTCCCAAATTTAATTACAATAAATACTTGCCTTGATGCGGGTGTGGGTGTCCAGGTCTTGGTGACGTGCGGTACGTTTTATCTGCGCCAAAGAATTGTGATATCAGTTTACTGGTTATCGACCGGTTAAAATACTACAAATTAGCTCACTAACAACAACCTTTTAATTGATTGTTACTATAACGGAACTTTAAACTTGTGTGGTAGCTAACTTGATAAACCTACTAGAAAAATTAACAACCTAGACTTTATAACTGAACTTTACTATTCACCTAACATGAGTCACAACAACTTAATTAATAAAATCATTCAGCAGCAACTAATTCTATTTAATAAAAAATCATTTACCAACTAAACACCTTATAATGATAACTTAATAAAATTTTATATCAATTAATTTAATAAAACTAACACCTAATAACTTAACTTATTCATAAAAATATTAGCTTAGCAACTTACAAAAATCTTAACTTTATTACTTTAAAATAATTTAAATTAAATTAACTAAAGTTATTAATTAGTAACCTATAAAAATCATTAACTAGCTAGCCTACAGGATAATCTTATCACATAACTTTATAATAATAATAATAATAATAATAATAATAATAATAATAATAATAATTAATTAATTAAAACTTACATTAAATTAATCCCTTCCCCCTCACTCTTTCTCTCCCTCTGTTCTCTCTCCCGTTCTTTCCTTTTTTTTTCTTTTTTTTTTCTCTTGAGCACAGGGCGAGCGGGGCAAAAAGGGGGCAACGGCGAGATCCGGCGGTCGGGGGGCGATCGACGGCTTCGGGCGGCGGATCGAGGGTGTGGCGGCGCGGATCGGGCACAGGGCGGCCGGCAGGTGTCGGATCCAGGCGGGGGCGCGGCTTCTAGGCTGCGGATTCCGGAGGCGGGGCGGCTTCGAGCGGCGGGCGGTGGCGTTTCGAAGGCGGAGGCGGCGTACGGCGATCGAGGGGGCGCGGCCTGATCTGGGCTCGTGTCGCCTCCACGGCGGCGTGGGGGCTGGGAGCTCCGGGCGGCTGCTCTCGAAGGTGGACGGCGGCGGATCTGGAGGTCGAGCGGCGCACGAGGTCGAGGACGACGACAGTTGAGCTTCCCGAGGCGGCGTACGACGGATGATGGTGGTCAGGGATGGCGGCGTTTCCACGACGGGTCGATCGGCGACGATTGAGGCTGGGGACGGTGGCGGCTTCCCGAGGCGGGGGCAGGCGGCGATCGCGGATCTGGGCGGCTTCGGGGGCGGCGATCGGAGCTGAGCAGGGCGCGGATCGGCGGCGGCGGCCTGATTTGGGCTCGGGGGACGGCGAGGCTCTCGAGGGCGGCAGCTGTGGCTTCTCGAAGGCGGGCGATCGAGGGGTTGATTATTGGGGATTTGTTTTGCTTGATCGCTGGTTGATGTTGATTTGTGATTGTTTTGTGGCTGATTTTGATCTTGGATTGTAATGAGTGGATGGCTGATTTGTGGAGGTGGAGATGTTGGGTGGTTTGGTCGTATGGTGGAGGGGATGGTGGCTGGAGAGGGTGATGATGGTGGAGTTGGTGGCTGGTTGAAGGAGAGGTGTGTGATGATGCTGCTGTTGTTTTGGTGGTAGAGGATGGTCTCTGTAGATTTGTTTTAAGGACGAGAAGAGGAGGGGGAGACAGTATGAATAGGGTGGTTGTGTAGTAGAGGGCTTAAAAGCTCATGTTGGATCTCACCAACATACTGGTGAGATTTAAATTGGGTAGGGTTAGTTAGGGTAAGTAGATGTTAAAAGTAATATAGGAAAAGTAATTTAGTGAAAAATAATTTAGTAAAAATAACTTAGTTAAAATAATAAGTTAATTATAAATTAACTTGTAAATAGTGATTTAAACATTTACTAGCAATTAATAATTAGAGATTAACTCTTAATTAAAGAAATTAGTAATAATTACGATTTAAAAATTTCGCTACGGTAAAATCGAGAATAACGACGCGCTCGCGTCGACGCGCGGACAAAGAATACTCGGACGAAAATAATTGAATCAACAAAGTAAAACACTCGCACACAATAGTTGAACACGACTAGGAAAACAGGTCGTTACAATATATTCAGATTGACGCTTATCAGTCATGAGGCTTCACAGCTCCACGTCTGAGCGGACCTTCTCACGTCTCGCCTCCATTTTAGGGAAGTGGGGCGTGACAGGATCAGTATGATTTATGTTGGGAAACGCACCCAGGTTCACTCATCACTGAACACTTGGAGCACCTATTTTTTATTATCTTATTCACTTCTGTTTGCATGCCTCTTGACATTGTGATTATTACCGCATGCTATCTTCAGTATTCATTTAGAGAAGTGAAATACCCATGCTATATATGAGTTTAGTTAGAGTTTTATTTTATCGAACTGATGTGCACCCTCTTATGAGTGAACCGAGTGTCCCATTATCTTCCTTCTCCACATATCTATTTTTTCTCTACATATCAGTTGGTTACACCCCTATAGCTACTTTATTGCATCTCACTTCCCATGTATAAAAATAAAAGGTATAGCTTCTTTGCTTTCTCGAAAAAAAAGAAAAAAAGAAAAGAAAAAAATAAATAACATTTTGTGTTATTTCACTAAGAAGCTATATCTCATTCAGGGAAGAAAAAAATTAAAATTCCATATCATTTTCATTGATGCGATGCCTCAAGCTAAGCTTGGGGGAGTTAACCAACTGATCATATGAGTGAGCTTGACATTAGAGTGGAGACGGTGCACGTCGGGGAGATTTAATAAAACCCAAACTTTACAAATTACTTTAGTTTTGGGGATTTTTCACGTATCAATTTGAATATCTGAATGGCATGATCTTTCTATTCACTATTGCATGTTGCGTGAATCTTTTGTGCTCCTTGTGTATCTTTGATTGAAAGGGTGTTGTCAACTATTTTATACTAGACTCTAGGGATTGCATGAGATTGATAGGATTTGACGGTGTTATTTCAGTAGATCCTTATTCTTTACCTGCATTACATGACATATGATATATAAAGCTTGAAATTACCAATAGCATGCATGTTTAGCACTCAGAGCATCGTGATAGACTTTTTAGGCCTAAGATCTGACCGATCATCCTTAGCAATTCTCTCTTACTTCTCTCTTTTTGTTTTCACTTCTTTTTGTTTTCGTTTTCTTATTTTCATTTTGTTTTCCTCCCGGCGTACCGATTATTCGTCTTCCTCGAGGACGAGTAAGAGGTAAGCTTGGGGGATTTTGATGTGTCCATATTTTGCATCATTTTCATATCATATTTCCATCGCATTGCATATCATCTCCGCATCCAAATCCCACATTTTACTGCGATTTTGGTATTTCTGACGATATTTCGAGTTTCGTAGTATATTTTGAGTTTTCAGGGATTTTGGAGCGATTTGGACCCCCCGCCTGGGTATGGACACATCCGACTTGCCCATGAGCCTGTTAGCGGGGCTCTGGAGGAGTTTGCCACGTTCTCGAAGCTGTTGGAGGAGAGAAGGAGGAGAAGAAGGAGAAAGAGAGCTGACAGAGAGAAAGAGGCAGCAGCTGCAGCAGCATTTTCCCAGAAAATGCTCGGCCCTGCAGCTCAGGCCGAGCCATGCCATGTCGAAGAGGCTGCAGATATGGCTGACTCGGGCCGAGCAGCTCATCTGCTCGGCCAGACAGCACGCCCCGAGTATCCCCCCAGTATACCCCGAGCAGCCGACCGAGTCACCCATCCTGAGCCCGAGCAGCATGCGACCCGGGCCGAATCACTGCCCGAGCAGCTCCGACTCGGGCCGAGTCACATACTGGACCGACACTTCCTGGGGCATTTTTGGAAGTTTTGTTGAACGCGCGATGTGCACGATTGGGCGTAGCTGAAGCTCGCGACTGCGGGCTCAGCGTTGCAGAGCTTTTTCTGAGTTTTGTTTGAGGAATTTTTGGAGAGAATTCGTGGGCGAATTTTTGTAGGAATATTTTTAGATTTATTTTTGTAGCAAACTCTGGATCGTTAATTGAAGATTATTGCTTTCTGCTTTCTCTGGATTTGTTCTTCATTCATTTTCACTGTAAGTAATTTTTAGCCCTAATTTCTTTTGTTGCAAAAAATGTTTTCCTACGCGAATTTAATATTTTTGTGCGTTCCGATCACCATGAGTGTGTAGATCCTCTTTAGGGCCGATGGGTGAACCCTAGGATTTTAGGGGAAAATGTAGATCTTGATCTCTACGTCGAATTGGGGATCAAGGGTTGTATCTCGGTAGATCCTACCGAATCCGTAGATAACCCGTACTGAGATCATGCCCACGGTCTGTGGAATTGATGTTCTTAAGGGGTATCTAGGGATTCGAATAGGGAAATAGGTGGATCCAATCAAGGCACGTGACCATGCCTGGCTCGCGCCTTGAGGGGATCCGTCGACGAACCATATCGCTACGTCGATGGCTACTGCCATTGCATCGACGAGAGCCACCGAAATACCCCGCAATTCTAACACACGAGAGTGGTACAAATTGGGAGATTAATTCCCTAGCCCTAATGTGATGTGAGGAACCTATTCAACATCAACTCCAACGATCCTAGCGGTGATCCCTAAAGCCCTAGTTTCTTTTATTGTATTACGCAACAACAATCGTCAACCCAAACCTTTCCCTCCGACCGTTACGACACTTCTAGATTTAGAAATAGATTGAGATTACCACGAACACTATCACCGTCCCTGTGGGATTTGACTATCTTATATACTATAACTTGACACCGTCCGCTTGCGGATTGAACCCGAAGTCGTAGCCTAGGAGCCATATCACGCCTGGTGATCGTGACACCGCCAGGTGGGTCCTAGGTGTAGATTGCGGGCGCGTCAAGTTTTTGGCGCCGTTGCCAGGGACGACAATAGTGTTTTTTTATCTCAGTTCGTTTCTATATTGAGAAGTTTGCTAGCACTCTTACCATCCCTTATCTACCCATCATTTTTACTCTCTTTATTTATTGCGGTGCTACTGACGGTGTTTTTCTGAGCTTTGTTGGTGCATGAACACCCGTCACAAGGGGACTTCCAGAGAATTATTGTTCGATCCTGAGATCGAAAAGACCGCCAAAGCCTTGAGAGCTTCTAGCAGAAGTTCTTCTCCATCAGCTCAGATGGGAGAGAATCCTCCTCCTCCTCCACGCATCGGGTCCATCAGGGACCACATGAAACCTACCTTTGGGAATAACTCCTCGGTTCTTAGACCGCAGCTTACGGCGGCAACCTTTGAGCTGAAGACGGGGTTAATAAATCTGATGCATCAGGATCCCTTCCATGGGCATCCTCATGAGAACCCTAATCATCACATTAACTCCTTCTTGGCCAAGTGCGATACATTCAAGGCGAAGGACGTCAGTGATGAGGCAGTGAAGTTGCGGCTGTTCCCGTTCTCCTTGAGGGACAAGGCCTCATAATAGCTCCGACCTCACCCTCCCAACCACTTCACTACCTGGGAGAAGCTCGCGCTTGCGTTCGTGGATAAGTTTTATCCACCATCAAAGACGGTCCGGATCAGAGGGACCATATCCAATTTCAAGCAGCTCCCCCAGGAGTCGCTCTACGAGGCTTGGGAGAGGTTTAAAGACCTCCAACATCAGTGCCCCTACCATGGAATCCAGCCTTGGGATTTAGTACAGAGCTTCTACAACAGGCTCTAACCTAGCACTAAAATGATTATTGATGCTGCGGCGCAGGGCGCCTTATTGGATAAGTCTCCTGAGGAGGCTATTGATCTTCTGGAGCACATGGCTGCCAACACCCAGCAGTGGGGTGATGAGAGGACCGTGATCACCCGAAACCCTGAGGTCAAGGCTGCTAGTCACCTGGACTCACACATAGAGAACCTGTGCAAGCAGGTGGCCTGTATTGAGCAGTGCCTGGACTCCCTCACAGCGGCACCCTGCTCCTCCTACTATCCTGCTGAGGAGTACGTAGATCCGGGGTATATCCCCGCTGAGGGTCATTATGAGGGTGTTGAGACATCCGAGACTGTTCAGTACGTCCAGGGATAAGGACGGAATCAGTGGCAGCATCCGATTGCCAGGAATCACCCCGGTTTCTCATATGGAAATCCAAGCGGAGGGCTGTAACCTCCACAGTTTCAGAGGCCACCTCCTCCCCAGCAGCAGCAGCAGAGCCAACAGCAAGGCGGCTTTAGGTCAGCTGGGCCCTATCGGCCACCGGGATATCAGTACAACCGGCCACGTCAGCAAAATTTTGCGCCGCCTCCTCCAAAGTCAAATCTTTAATCTACGTTGGAGACTTTTATGAGTGGCCAGAATCGGTTCAACCAAGATACGTCGAACCAGTTTAAGAGTATCAACTCTTCACTCGACGAGCTGAGAGGGCAGATGTCGCAGTTGCTGAAGAACCAAGGGAGACTACCCTCCCAGCCAGAGACCAACCCCAGAGCTCAAGCAAACACCGTGGTTTCAGTGACCACGCGAGGAGGATGGGTGACTGACCCAGTTATAGTCCCGGTACTTAGCAAAGAGAGGACCACCATTGAGGAAGTTGCTGATGACAATGCCAGAGTTGAGGCCACTGAAGGGCATATCGCTATTGAAGAGAAGACGGACACACCTCCCGTCATGCCTGCTACTACTCCTCCGCCCGCTGATGCATCTACGGGCAGAGCCTCCAGGCCTCCTCCTCCGTATCCTCAGAGGCTCGCCCAAGCCAAGTTGGAGAAAAAGTACTCCAAGTTTATGGAGTTACTGAAGGGGATTCAGCTGAATATCCCATTCATTGATGCCATCACCGAGATCCCGGTTTATGCTAAATTTGTAAAGGATCTCATCACGGGGAAGCGAAGGCCGAAACAAATCAATTTGTTGGAGGATTCCACCTCCATTATCAAAAACCATCTCCCTTGGAAGCTGCCGGATCCGGGGAGCTTCACCGTGCCTTGCTCCATCGGAAGAATGCCAATCAGCAGAGTGCTAATTGATCTAGGGGCTAGCATCAGCCTGATGCCCCTTTCTATCTTCAGAAGGCTCCAGACAGGAAGCGAGCTGGAACATACTAGCATGTCAATCCAGCTCGCTGATCACTCTATCACATACCCAGTAGGGATAGCGAGGGACGTGATCCTCCAGATACCTCCAGGGCTATGCATCCTAGTTGATTTTGTCATCATGGACATGCCGGAGGGAGGAAGCTCTCAGCTAATACTCGGTCGCCCCTTCATGGCGACGGCCGGGGTGCTTATAGACGTCCGAGAAGGAACCCTCTCCCTCAATGTGGGAAATATTGAAGTTGAGTTCCGGCTGCAAAAGCCGATGAAGGAGCGTGCCTACGAGGAAGGAGCTAGTTACCTGGAGCTTCTGGAGGAGGAAGTGATTGAAGACTTTTCTGCTGAAGGGGTCATGAAGGACCCGGTCAAAGCAAGCATTGACGACGACGGCGACCCAGAAAAATATTGCTCTCATAATAAATCATTACGCGACTTCTGCTTTTATAATTTGTTAGGTTGTTATATAAATTCATATGTGAACGATGTTTCTGCCACGTTAAAAATGTTCATAAAGTGCCTCATTGCATGTTCATGCCATTATTTGTGCCACCACTAATAATATGTGATGTTGGGCCCTCTAGGCATATGTGAACCCATCGAATACAGATGGAATGAGACTAGTTGATGACTAGACAGAACACTTTGGGGTGGGGTTGGTTCATCGTAGTAGAGTTTGTGAGCGTAGCTTGACCACCTTATGGCTACCTCTATTCCACACTAATGGAGGCAAGCCTCTTGACCATTGCCCAGGTTAGGGATGGTAAGAAGCGTCACGGTAAACCTCCGATGATAGGGAGCATCAAGAACATTATGCTTACTCGGGCATGAACTTATTCACTAATACAGATAACTAAAAATAACTCAACTTGCAAACCACCATTATCTTATTGAAATGTAAATCATATGTTAACATTCAGCATGCTCATATTCATATGCTATGCACAAGTTTTCTTATATGGTCGGATGCTCTCTTTTATTTTTCTTATTTCGCAAGTTATTATTTATGTTATTTTAAATATTGCTGAGCTATCGCACTCACATATATCAATGTAATTATGAAATATATGTTAGGTTCAGGATCAGAGTATATTGAGGACCCCACTTTTGAGGATCCTATCATGGAGATAGACTCCGCAGAACAGAGCTACGAGGACGCTGAGGTCCTTCCCGCTGAAGACTAGAGAGTGCTGCTTTATTTTCTGTTTTATTAGTCGTATTTGTTGCTTTTCATGTGTGTTTTCTTTCAGCATAAATTGTACGGCCATGCTGGGCCGTAATTTATTTGTGTACTCTGTTTTGAAAGCTGGACTAAAATTGTAAGAATTATTTATGCTGTTTCTGATGCTTTGCGTGCAAGAACTTGAATTGCTAAACACAATGCTTATTGTGCTTAAGTCAAAGAAGAAAGAAAAAAGTACTTCTTCTTTGCTTTAAGCACATGCGGGCCTGCTCATGTTCTTGCTCCCAAGTATAATGTGAAGTGGGGTGTGACAGGTTTTAGTGGTGGTCCATGCAGATCCTCTTGCATTTTGCGAAATACTTCAGAAACAGTATAGGTATCATGTCACGCCCCGCTTCCTAAGCATGGAAGGCGAGACGTAAAGAGGTCTGCTCAGACTTGAAGTTGTGAAGCTATAGTCTGATAAGCATCTGTGTGTTCATCCATTCACAGATTCTTGCATTGCAATGAAACAACAACAATAATAAATATGAACACAGGAAATAAAATAACCAACATTCAAAACATCCATTTCATTATTCCAAACATCCACTGATATAGTCATAAAATAAAGGTACAAGAGTCTGAAAAGAAGACCCAAGCATGGCCGAAACTAAAGACATAAAGAAAGTGCCAAGCACCGAACAACCTGGCAGCAACCACTAGGAAACAACAGCAACTAAGAAGAAGCCTCCAACTGAGACTAAGACTGGTCTCCAGTACCCTCGAACTGGACGTCAGCAAAAGCCTCGGGCTCTACGTTAACAATCTGGTCGTCCTCAGCGACAACCTCAGACTCAAAACCTGACATGTGACACCCAAAGAGAAAAGGACATATGTCAGCAAAAATCTCCAAAAGGAAAAAGAGACTTTTGTGCAAGGAAACATAAAGTACAGCAGTTATACGATGAATGCAACTTAGCAGTTTAAAAGTGATGACGTGGCATATTATTTCATGAATGCAACAGTTTAAGATGAACATGATACTTTACAATGCATAACACATCCTAGCAAAAGCTACTAAACAATATTTCATGAAAAGCAGGAAAAACATGCGTTCGCGTCGTGCACAGGGTTTACGCCTTACAGCTGAAGTTGCTGATCGGGCACACTTCTACGCTGAGTGGCCGCTTATCCCTACCCATCCACGTGTGTATGGACTGGCGCCCATCTTTTGGATCACGAGCCAGAAAGTGTTTATACATTTCATGCTTCTGGAACACGAGCCATGAATTGTTCTTTATTTGGCATATGGGTGCACCTAGCCTCATTCATGATGTAGGAGTCAAAATCCTACTTGCGCAGCTTACATTTCAATAGTAGTGTGTGCTACACATTCATTACAAGACATTCTATGCATGATATGACATGTGATATGCAATACGATAGTATGAGAGCATATATTGAATTGCGTACAGTTATATCAAAATAAACGTGACATGTGATATGCATGAATCATAGCATGGCAAGGGTGTAGGATCTAGATTTGTTGTCAAGCTAGATCAAGTATGGTGTCGGATCTAGCTTCGTTGTCAAACTAGATCAAGCATGGTGTCTAGGCGACTATCATTTCACCGCCTAGTCTCTTTTATACAAAATTCACAGAATGGCCTAAACATGGCCTAACAATAATCAGAGCAAGTTTCACTTGCCTGAAAACAACGTCCGTAATCTCAGTTCAACGGTGGTCCAGATCTCCCTATGTGCTCAATCAACAGTCTAGCCTACAGTCCCGTATTCAATTATCTTCAATTAGTGATTTAACCAAAACAATGAAATTACGATTTTTATCTGGTTTAAACATGCGGTGTTTGTGTCATGCCCCGCTTCTCAAGTATGGAAGGCGAGACGTGAGAAGGTCCGCACGGACTTGGAGCTGTGAAACTGCAGTCCGATAAGCGTCTATGAATGATACCAATAGCAGATTCTTGCAATGCGACGAAACAACAACAATAATAAATAAAAAGCAGACATAGAAATATCCACCAAACAACATCCAACAATTATTCCAAACATTACAGAGAAAAGTCACAAAGAAATACATAGTCTGAACAAAGGCCTAAAGCATGGCCGAAACATAAACGAGAGATAGGTGCTACGCACCGAAACCTAACAGCAACTACTAAAACAACTACAACTAAATGAAGTCACCAAGTGAGTCTAGGACTGGTCACCAGTGTCCTCAAACACAGCCTTTGCAGGAACCTCGAACTCTACGTCCGCGTACTGCTCGTCCCATGCAACTAACTCTGCCTCTAAACCTGACATGTGACACCTAAAGAGAAGAGGGCACATGTCAGCAAAAGTCTTCCAAAAGAAAACAGAGGACTTTTGAGCAAGGATTAAATAAAAGTAATGCGACTAGCAGTTCTAACATGATGATATGATATGGCATTTAATGAATGCAACAATTTAAAATGACATGTTGAAACAATCATGCACGTCGTAGCAGAAACTGCGAAAACACTATTTCACGATTCACGAACACTATCTTATAGCTTTGTGCACAGGGTTTACGCCTTTTGGCTGAAGTGGTGTACGTGCACACTTCTACGCTCAAGTGATCGATTAACCCTACCCCTCCACGTGTATCGAGTGTTGGTTTTCCAACTATGCCGTGCTCGCTTCTGGATCACGAGCCAGGAAGTATTTTTGGTTTGGCATAGGGTTGTGCCCGCAAAGCAGGTGCTTAGCCTCAATAGTTATCAATTTATTGTAGCGTGTGCTACACAATTTGATGCATGAATGACATGGCAAGATGCAGATAAGTGTGTGTACAGTTAATTGAAAGTAAACGTGACAAGCAGCATGAAATGATAACGTGGTAAAGGTGTCGGATCTAGCTTCGTTGTCAAGCTAGATCTAGTAAGGACGTCTAGGTGACTATCATTTCATCGCCTAGTCTCTTTTACGCTAGTACACAAAATTGGCCTAAACGTGGCCTAAACAAAAACTGGCAAGTATCACTTGCTTGTTTTCGGTGATATCGGTTGTCGTAGGTTTGTCTCGACGAGCGGAACGACTGGTTCTCTGTTTTGATTAAACATATATCTGAATTAGGTTCACTCCAACATATTTAAATAATAATTCATTTTATTAGGTTCTCTAACCTAGGTGTTGTCCATAGCATAATATTAAACCAATTATCATGTAACATGCTACTAGTAACGATTCTACTAACATATTAAGATTATTACCTTCTGTTGGAGTAAAAAACATTAATGTCCTGCTAATAATAATTCTACCAACATTTTAATCACTGTTTAACACAAATACTTATATAAGGGGCTTACTGATTACAGTGCTCTTTGTCATCATTTTAGCTTATAGATCTTAGTCAACAACATAGGTTACTGTTTGCTTGGGAGTCAAAAGGTAGGGTACTGCTCATACTCTTTACACACATTGTTTCTTATAATAAAAGGCTACCTACTAACCTCATTACAAAATGATGTACTGTTAATGTATAAAATGTCCTCTTAATGCATGGGTGATACTGTTCACAAAAGGGCACTTACTGATTTAAAACTAACAGAACTAACCTATAAATTTTAACAAGCTATGGACTTATGGGGGTACTATTTGTATGGCAGCCTTTTCATTTGCCTTCAAGTCAATAGCTTTAAGAGCTTTCAAAGGTACAAGGTGCTACTGCAAGCATTAGTAGTATAAAATATATTAAAAGCTATCCTATAAGAGGTCACAGACTCAAAGTTCATTGTTTATAAATATACATATGGTATTTAGGTACGGTTTCAAAGTTTAATATATATCTAATATATTTACTCACTGTTTGCACTGATGATGCTAAGGAAGGCAACTTACGTGTTTGACATTTGTTTCCCCTTCGTGTCTTGCTGGTGGGAGGCGGCGGTGTGGTGAATGCGGCTTCGAGCGGGGGCTGATGGTTGGGCGCTGTCGTCGGGTCTTTGAGGCAGAGGAGAGCGGAATGGGGCAGCGGTGCACGGTGCTCGACGACTATAGGGATGGGGCAGTGGCGAGCTGGGCTGGGTGGTGGGTTGAGGAGGTGAGCCCTGGGCAAGGCGCGTCGGAGGGAAGGTCGGGGTCTTGAGATCGAGGTGGTCGGGGACTAACGGAGAGAGGAGGGTGGCGCAACGGCGAGAGGTGTAAAGGTGCGACTAGCGGGTTGCTTGGAGGTCGAAGGGGAGAGAGGTCGAAGAGGGTGCAGGCTCTGTGCTTGTGAGGAGATGGAGGTCGAAGGTTGTATGGAGGAAGGAGATGGGGCGGCTTTATGAAGTAGTGAGAGAGCAGACGCAGTGGGGGTTCGTTTGGATCCCATGCATGGGATAAGGCGAACGTGGGCACTGTGCGTGGGATGAGGGATAATGGAGAAGTTAGGATATAATTAAGTTAGTTAGTTATGATTCAAGGGGATTTGGATTGGGCTGTTAGGGAAAATAACGATTAAAAGAAAGGGTTTGTTTTTCCTTTTTGTTTTTCAAAAATAATGTCGAAATTTCCTCTCTCTCTCTCTCTCTCATTTAGATATAATACTCAAAGTTTTGTTTTATTTATTATTATTATTATTACCTTAAAAGAACAGATTTGTTGGAAGATTGTTAGGAGAAGAGTGTAAACTAAGCTCCAAATTAGGAGTAGCCATGGCCTAAGCCATGGCTCTCTATATATTCAATTAGAGCATGGGAGTCCAAGGGACTCCCCACTAACTTAGTGGGGAGTAATGGTGAGATGTTGAGGGGGGAGGCCAAAGGCCTCCCTCAACTCACAACACTCCCCCTCATCTCTCCATTACCTTGGGTTAAGCATATGAATACTTCAGGATTCAGTATGCTAATGGGGTGGATACTTCTGGATCCAGAGCCACTGTGGTTGCCTCGTTAAAACCTTAGCTGTGGAAAACCCAGTGGGAAAAAAAACCAGCAGCTTAAGGGAAAAGAGTACAACTATCGAGGGACTCCCCCTGATCTGTACAAGCTTCAGGCTTGCAGATCTCCTATGTATCTATACAATCATCTCCTATTCATCTATACATCCATCATGTTCTGAAAGAAAATACAATCATCACTCATCTATACAAGTTTCGCTCATCTAGCGGCTATATTAAAGCAGTGGCGTTCTGGAGTGGAATTCTCTTCGAAGTTTGGTAGATGATGCCACTAAAGTATTCATTGAATCAGTCTTCAGTGTGTCTGCGAGGTACTGCTGGTCCTGGCTGAGTGTTTTCAATACTTGCTTCTTGGATGATGAGCTTCTCAGAAGATGTAGACATTGGAGGATGATGTGTAGATATTTAGGAGGTGGCCGGCCTATTGTGTTTTAGTCATCGCGATGATCTTTAAACCTGCATATGCGATATATATTCCTTGACCATTGGAAGTTGCGCAGAAGTAGCTTATCCTTGGTCTAGTGGTGCTCTCCAGGGCAACACTTTATCTGGTTAACAACTTTACTGCAGACGTTCTATCAAAGACACGTGCAGTTGGCCAGATAAAGAAGTGTAACAATTACACTAAAGCTAGGCTCTTCGGGACCTAGGATGTCCTCCCCCTCTTCCAGCTACTGGAAGGTGTCATAAATAAGCATACATTTTTAATAGGATGCAAGTGGACATCATTCTTCATAAACTCCAGGTGTATGAAGGATATTAAAGGATTCCATCACGAAAGTGTTAAATATATAAGCCGAGATAATACCTTGTTATACCTAGGTTTTTCATTTACAAGGTATGCTTAAAGTTATCTGTTACCTAAATGGTCTCTGCAGGAGATCCTATTAGCTTTAAGTCGACCACATATACGGCGAATATTACAAATCCTGTCAACGATCTTTCGAAAAAGATACACAGGCAGAATATTGCTAAGATCAACTAATGATCTTTGTAGCCTTTATGGAGAAGACGTTTCTACGTCTCTCTTTCATCTCTGGGGTAGAGTATACCCTTCTGGAAGTTTTATATAGATCTCTATATCTATATTGCCGTATATATATGCAGTTACAACGTCCATGAACTGCATGTATTGGCTTTTTCAGAGAAGTGTAGGCTTAGTAGGAAAAAGATCACATTTCCTTCATTTCAATTTATTTATGAAATCCGAATTATATTCCACAGGTTTTTACACATTCAGGTGTATGGACTACTGGTCCAAAGACTTTGCTTTTCAAGAGTGAGTCCAGCTCTACTCTTATTGCCTCGTCCCACTTTGGCCATTCTATGCGTTTACGCTATAGAAAAGTGGGTAGACGTCATCGTCGTATTCAGCGACGTGAACGGCAATAGCGAAAGCAAAACCGTCGTCGACGACTGTGCTATATATGTCCAGTACCTCTCCAGTACGTACGTAATATAATGATCTTTCTCCTGTTGTTTCCTCTGCAGGGGAAATTAGGAGGGGAGAGGTTGCTGGTCTGAGCTCAGCATCCTGTGGTTGGATCATTTTGATATATCTAGGAATCTTCCTATTATGAGGAATTTTATATTTTGAACCTGGTAGGCGTCCTCTTTTCAATTGAGGTACAGCCAATTCTGCTGCCGGTGGATTGCATCCATCTTTGGGAATGTCAATCCTAGCTGGCGTGTTGGCAGCAGGGACGTGTGAACGAACAATCTTCTGGTTGTCCGCAAATTTATCCGTCAATTGATGTACTTTAGTCTGAATGTGAAGGATCTTCTGGATCTCAACTACACAGAAAAAGTATGCGGATCATCGCGAGATGAGGACTTTTGTGTCCCATGATATGGTCTCAGAAGCTTCAGGCTTCTTTAGTCTGCGTGCCTATTTCAATGAGATTTTGCTCATCAAATTCACATTTATCAAGACTTGGTGGTAAACCATAAGCAAGCAGCATCAGCAATAAGATATGGCAACAAGCGGGCCGTATCGTGATAAGCGATGCGGAATGCAGTGTGATGGTCCCTAAACATCAACAGGCAAATGCGATTTTACAATGGACATGAAATCCATTGGAGTCTCTTTACTAGAGACTCTGCTAACCCGTTATGAGTTTGAACATGCTGCAGGATGTTCAATTTTAATGCCAGTTGTTTGGCAGGGGTTTTGAATGATATGTGTAGTAAATTCACCCACATTATAAGCTTTTGAGAAAGCTAGGTTGCGAGTGAATATAAAGGCACACATAAGACCATCTAGTAGATGCATATATCAGTACAGTAATGAAGTACCGAAAATGGGCCATTTGCGGGGTGAATAGGCCCGCAAAAGGTCACCATGTATTCTCTCAATGAAGCCAGGAGATTTTAAACCCACTTTCAGGAGGGAATGTCTCTCTATTAGTTTTTCCTTATGACAAAGGGGGACAAGGAAACTCAACCTTTTGAAGAATCTTCAGGCTCTCCAATGGATTCATTTGATGATGTGTCCATCATTGCTGATCCAGGATGACCAAGTCCATTTTGCCAGAGTTAAAAACTATGGCAAAGAAAGGCACTTTTGGTGCTCAGTCGAGTTGGCTTTCTATAGGATGAATATCTGTAATTATATGGGCCCGACGGGGGTCCAATGAAATCGTAAGTAGATGGTCTTCTGGCCATTCTCTTGACGAGTTACATATTGATATTCTATATATATTATCCACAATTTTCAAGTTATTTTCTTTAAAAGAAGTATCCTTGAAAATTGGAGATTTCCTACATGTTTAAGAGGAGAATTTGCATCTTATAGTCTCGTTGTATGTGGGAGCAATATCAACGCTACACTAGTGCAACGAGGCACTGTCCACAATATTCCATACTTCATCTATGAGTAAAACGAAATTTTATTTAAGTCAATGAAAAAGACATAAAAGTTCGTACTAAAGCAAATTAAAGATGAAGCAACATTGAATTCTAAATGCATAGATAAAGGATGATGCTCAATCGAGCAAGTCGTCGTTCTCGAAGTCATTTGCAGTGAACATCATTGGGGGCTGAACAGCCGCCAAGTTTGTTTCAGGCAGAGACTTCTGGCTCGCCTGATATAGTTCCTGGAGGTGGCGAGGAGTGCGGTAGATTCTGGACCAATGGCCAGTCATGCCGCATCTATGGCATTTATCCTCCCAATTCTTCTTAGGAAGTGACACTTGGTCAGTGTTCTTTTGCTTCCATATGAAGTTACTCTTTCCTGTATTGTTGTTGTTGGACGGGGGTGCTTCTCCTCGTCCATACTACATCACATCCTTCCCTTTGTTATTATTAGCCTTCTTCTTGTTTTTCCACTTCTGGGGAGAAACGTGGTGTAACGACTGCTTTTCATGTATCTGGATTTAATATAATATAATATATGTTTTGGTGGATTTTCTCCTCTTGTGTGGTTTTCGTCTCCGTAGATTTCATTTTCGATCGATTCGTCGTATTTTCTCGCTTCTTCCTTAGGATTGTCGATTTCGAAGTAAGTCACTCGTGACGGACTTCATAACGGTCATATCTAACTATTAGATCAAGCCTAGGAGTCTTAGGATTCGATCGCGGGGCCTCGCGCTCCGTATCGGAACTTTTCTGTGCTCATTAGCCGGTGTAAGAAGGGCCACCGACCGACTAGATGACGATCCAGTCGGTCGGCAATCCTTCTTGGACCGACTAGTGAGCTTTCTAATTTTCTGAAGAAGCTACTGTTTATCGTTAGTCGGTCAAAGAACGTTGGTTGACCGACTAGGTTGCAAACTAGTCGGTCAGCAATGCTTCTTGAACCGACTAACTCATCATCTTATTTTTGTATCAGTTACTGTTTACTCTTAGTCGGTCTAAGAACGTTCATCGACCGACTAGATGCCAAACTAGTCGGTCAGTACTTGTTCATGGACCGACTAACTCTAGAATCCTACTTTCGTTCAAGAGTTACTGTTTGCACTTAGTCGGTCTGCGTTGGTCGACCGACCGACTAGTTGCCAAACTAGTCGGTCAGTGGTTGCTCTTTGACCGACTAACCAGTGTCAAAACCCTAATTTCTGGGCAGCCGCCAGCCTAGCCTATTTAAACCCAACCCATTCGACTTCTTCTTCTCCAACACGACCCAAAACCCTAAAAACTTCCCCCTTCAGCCCCCATCTTCCTCCAAGCTCCATTTCTTCATTCCAAGCCCTAGAATCATCATCCAATCCATCCATTCACTCCATCTACCCCTCATCTTCCCCAAATCTCCATCAAAACCCATCAAAATCTCCAAATCCCCCAAAACCCTAGTTTCCCCAAACTTCTCCAATCTCTTCCAGATTTGATCCTAGGGTTCTCCGGAGTGTTTCTTCCATCTCCTCTCGGTAAGAAATCGATCTACCGTTGTTTTCTTAGCTTATTTATAATTTTATGAAAACCCTAATTAATTTCATGTGTTTGGTGTTGTTTCCCCCTTAATAGCGATTTTCCCCCGTAGATAGCATCCGTGTGACGAAGTGATCGTCAATCCCCGGTGCTAGGCAAGTGAAACTTGCCACTTAGGGTTTAGGCCATGTTTTAGGCCATTAGCTTGTTGTAGGCGTAAAAGAGGCTAGGCGACGAAATGATACTCGCCTAGGCGCAAATTGGGGAATTAGCTTGACAACGAAGCTAATTCCGACTTTCAGCATGTTGCACAATTACCATGTCATGTTTACTTTCAATTAACGGTACGCGAATATGTTCATGTCATTGCATTTTGCCTGTCACGTTTAATTTAAATTAACGGTACGCAAATATCTGTTCATGTCATTGCATAGTGATTATTCATCGTGATTGCGTAGCACACGCTACAATATTATATTCCTGGCTCGTGTTCCAGAAGCGAGCTTAGTGAGTTGGAAACCCCAACGCTCGACACATATGGGTGGGGTAAGAGATAAGCGGCCTGAGCCCCGAGTTGGCCTGATCCGCCACTCCGGCCAGCAGGTGGACTCTCTAGTGAACAAGTGATTAATAGTGATAGAGATAAGCGGCCTGAGCCACGAGCTGGCCAGCAGGTGGACTCTCTATGCACTAAGTGTTTAACAGTGACAAGTGATTAATAGTGGTAGAGATAAGCGGCCTGAGCCACGAGCTGGCCAGCAGGTGGACTCTCTATGCATTAAGTGATAAGTGATAAGTGTTAAATGATAAGTGATTAGTGATTTGGTAGCTTTTGCTACATTGTGCATGCTTGCTTCTCTTTTTAAACTGTTGCATCATGCTTAACTGCCATGTCATTACTTAATACTATAACTGCTAGGTTGCTAGATGCCTCACTTTCAGTTTCCTTGCCCAAGTCTTTTAGACTTGCTGACATGTGCCCCTTTACTCTTTTGGGTGACACATGTTAGCTCCTGAGCCCGAGTACCTCGTTGAGGACGAGGTGTTTGCTGACGCCGAGCCCGAGCTTGTGTTTGACGGGGAGTACGTGGACACTGGGGACCAGTCCTAGTGTCTCCGTTGCGTTTTATTTTGTTAGACAGTTGTTTGTTATTGGTGCGTGGCACATATACCTTGTTATGTTGTTGCTCTTGTTGGCCTTGTTCTGGGCCTTTAGACTCTTTTCTTTTAGCCTGGTGGCTTTTCTGGATGTTGAACATATTTGTGATGTTGGACAATTTTTGTGAGATGTGAATTTTATTTCAGTCTCTCCTTGTGTTATTATTGCTATTCTGTTGTGGTTACAGGGACCTGTTTATGTATTGTGGACGCTTATCGGGTTTGGGGCTTCACAGCTCCACTCTCGTGCGGACCTTTTCACGTCTCGCCTCCATTTTAGGGAAGCGAGTCGTGACAGGTTTTAGTGGTGGCCCATGCAGGTCCTTCTGTAACTGCGATTTTTGGAATAGCAATAATAATATTTGAATGTCCAATAAATTAAGTTCGACGTCCGAGTCATAAGCTATGAGTCTAATCTGATTTGTTTTCCGTGTCATTAGATGGTAGGAAGGCGTTTCACCCGCGGTGGTGGTAGTGGGGCGCTCCCTCATGATGAGGAGCCTGAGCGGGAACCCACCAGCGGTGAGATGATGCGGATGATGTTGCAGATGATGCAAGTGCAGCAGGGCGTGCTTTTGCAAGTCCAGAATGCTCCACTTGGTCGAGCTGCCCGGGCTCTTCCGGATGCCCCACGCTCTGAGCCGGGAGCGAAGCAATTTCGGGAGCTGGGTCCCGCGTATTTTGATGGTTCTGAGGGTCCTCTGGCTGCTGATGAGTGGATTCGGAACGTCGAGGACAATCTGAAGATGGCCAAGATCACCCCGGCTGGATGAGTTGATTTGGCGAAGAGGCAGCTGAAGGATAATGCCAGGAATTGGTGGGATGCTGAAGAGAAGTTGTTGGTGGAGCCGATAGCTTGGGCTACCTTCAAGGCAAGGTTTGAGGGTGAGTTCTTCCCGAAGGCTGCCAAGGAGGAGATGCTGCAGCGTTTTATCGATCTGAAGCAGGGGAACTCGTCGGTGGACATGTACCACCAGGAGTTCATGAGGCTTAGTCGGTTTGCGCCGAAGATGGTGCAGGACGCTGAGGAGAGAGCTCAGAGGTTCCTGCAGGGGCTTGCTTCGGAGCTCCAGAGCTTTGTGACCTCCTCTGACCGGGAATCTTATCAGAAGGTTCTAGTAGCTGCCAAGAGGCAGGAGCTGCTCGTGAACCAGAGGAGAGGATCTGTGGTTGGTGCTGGGAAGAGGCCTGTGGAACAGGCCAGAGCTGTGGTTAGGCCTGGATTCAGGCCGAACCAGCATGTTCATTTTAAGAGGCCAGTAGGGCCTGCTCGGAGGACTTGCCATTTTTGTGGCAAGGAGGGCCATGTCAAGGGATCGTGCAGGAGGTTCTTGGGGCAATGTATCGCCTGCGGAGATCCCGCCCATGCTCTCAGGGAGTGCCCGAGGTTGAAGCAGCCTTGGAAGGCACCTATTGCTGCCCAGCCGTTGCAGCAGCGAGCGTCTGTTCCTGCTGGACGTGGAGCAGCTCTTGTTCCGCAGAGGCAGGCTTTTCAGCAGGCTGCTCCGCCGAGGAGGCAGGCTTTTCTGATGACCGCTGCGGAGAGCGAGGCTGTGGATGAGGTTATCGCAGGTAACCCTCATTCTAGCTATTACTTTCCCATTTGGTCTTGATTGCTAGATTATGTTGTTTGCTTGAACTTGCTTGTTTGCTAGACTAGGGTTTGATTGTTAATTGATTGATTAGGTGTGATTTTGGTGTGCACATTTCCTGCACGAGTCCTCTTTGACTCTGGTGCATCGATGTGCATTATTTCTCGGAGCTTCGTGGAGAGGCATTCCTTGTCGACGTCCCCTCTCCCCAAGAGTTGGAATATCGTTACAGGGAATGGTGTGGTCTCGGTGCATCGTGGTTGCAACTCTTGCTCGTTGGTGGTCTGTGGACATGAGCTTTTTGCTGATTTCATTGTCCACGACATCATCAACTATGATGCAGTTCTTGGGATGGACTGGCTTGCGAGCTTCTATGCTACGATCGACTGTCGGAGAAAGAAGGTGGTGTTCGAGATTCCCGGACATCCAGTGTTTGAGTTTAGTCGTGGTAGCAGTTCGCTTGGTCCTGTCAGATTTCGGGCCAGGCCGGTGGAGGCTGTGGTTATGCAGATGGAGCTGGAGTGGCCAGCTGTGGTGCGAGATTTTGGCGACGTCTTCCCCGAGGAGATGTCTGGTTTGCCGCCTGATCGGGCTCTGGAATTTTCTATCGATCTCGTTCCAGGTGCGCAACCGATTTCGAAGGCGCCGTATCGTATGGCACCTGCAGAGTTGGAAGAGTTGCGGAAGCAATTGGATGAGCTCTTGCAGAAGGGTTATATTAATCCTAGCGTGTCTCCGTGGGGAGCACCGGTGTTGTTGGTTAAGAAGAAGGATGGTTCGCGTCGCATGTGCGTGGACTATCGGGAGTTGAATGCGGTAACCATTAAGAATAAATACCCGTTGCCTCGCATCGATGATATTTTTGATCAGCTTGGAGGTTCGAGGGTGTTTTCTAAATTGGATTTGAGGAGTGGTTACCATCAGTTGAAGGTTAAGAAGGGAGATGTTCCGAAGACAGCGTTCAGGACGAAGTATGGACACTATGAGTTTGTGGTTATGCCTTTCGGCGTAACTAACGCGCCCGCAGTTTTCATGAATCTGATGAACCTGATTTTCTACGACTTTTTGGATAAGTTTGTCGTTATCTTTATTGACGACATCCTGATCTATTCGAAGTCGGAGGAAGAGCATGCCTCGCACTTAAGGACGGTGTTGGAGATTTTGAGGAAGCATCGGTTGTATGCTAAGTTTTCGAAGTGCGAGTTTTGGCTGGATCGAGTTGCTTTTCTTGGGCATGTGGTGACTGGAGATGGTATTTCAGTGGATCCCGAGAAGATTCGGGCCATCAGAGAGTGGCCTGTTCCGTCGTCTGCGTCTGAGATTCGGAGTTTTCTTGGACTTGCTGGTTATTATCGGCGATTCATTAAGGACTTTTCTCGTATTGCTGAGCCGATGACCAGGTTGACGCGGAAGGATGTTGCTTTTGTTTGGTCGGGTGATTGTGAGGGTGCTTTTGGTATTCTGAAGGAGAGGTTGACGACTGCCCCTATTCTTGTTGTGCCTGATCGCAGCGGTGGATTTGAGATCTTTTGCGATGCCTCTGGCAAGGGTCTCGGTTGTGTGTTGCATCAGCATGGGCGTGTTGTGGCGTATGCGTCTCGTCAGCTTAAGGTTCATGAGAAGAATTATCCGACGCATGATTTGGAGTTGGCTGCCATTGTGTTTGCTCTTATGATTTGGAGGCACTTCTTGCTGAGTGAGAAAGTGAAGATTTTCACCGATCACAAAAGCTTGAAGTATATTTTCACTCAGAAGGAGCTCAACATGCGACAGCGTCGATGGTTGGAGCTTATGGCGGATTATGATATTGATTTGCAGTATCACCCTGGCAAGGTGAATGTGGTTCCAGATGCTTTGAGTAGGCTGCTAGCGGTGATGATTTTGACCTCGCAGTGGAGATTGCAGCAGGATTTTTGCGAGTCTGGAGTGGAAATTGTTCTTCCTGGGGAGGCTTCTTCGTTGATGTACATGCAGGTACAGTCGACGATCGTGGATCGGATTAAGGCTGGCCAGGCTGAGGATCCGAAGCTGGTGAGGATTCGGGAGATGGTGGAAGCCGGTCTGCGGACTGACTTCTTGATTCATGAGGATGGCTCGCTGAGGTTTGGAGCCAGGTTGTGTGTGCCTGCTGGGGATATCAGAGAGGAGCTGATGGTGGAGGCACACAGTTCGCCGTATTCTGTGCATCCTGGTGGCACCAAGATGTACCAGGACCTTCGTCTGAATTATTGGTGGCATGGTATGAAGATGAGCGTGGCTCGGAGTGTAGCCAAGTGCTTGGTTTGCCAGCAAGTGAAGGCGGAGCATCAGCGTTCGGCCGGGTTGCTACAACCGCTTCCGATTCCGGAGTGGAAGTGGCAACACATCACTATGGATTTCGTGACTGGACTACCTCGGAGTCCGAAGCAGAATGACGCGATTTGGGTGATCGTAGATCGATTGACCAAGTCTGCGCACTTCATTCCGTTCCGAGTGGGACAGTCCACTGAGGCGCTAGCAAGGAGATATATGGAGGTAAAATTCTTTTACTCTCCGTTTTTATTTCCTTTTTCCTAGTTTGGATAGTGATGTAACGTGAATCGTGCAGGAGGTTGTGCGACTTCACGGAGTCCCCGTGAGTATCGTGTCTGACAGAGACACGAGGTTCACATCTCAGTTCTGGCAGAGTTTGCAGAAGAGCTTGGGTACGCGTCTGAGTTTCAGCACGGCGTACCATCCGCAGACGGATGGCCAGTCCGAGAGGACGATTCAGATCTTGGAAGACATGCTGAGGGCGTGCATGTTGGATTTCAAGGGTTCGTGGGAGGACCATCTACACTTGGTGGAGTTCTCTTACAACAACAGCTTCCAGGCGAGTATTGGCATGGCGCCTTTCGCCGCTCTTTATGGGAGGAAATGTCGATCGCCATTGAGTTGGGATGACGTTGGTGATCGGGAGTTGTTGGGACCTGAGATGATCGTGGAGGCCGTGGAGATCGTCAGGAATATTCGGGAGAGGTTGAGGATTGCTCAGGACCGTTTTAAGCATTGGGCGGATGCTAAACGTCGTCCTTTGGAGTTTCAGCCGGGCGACCATGTGTTCTTGAAGATTTCCCCGAATCGTGGTGTGATTCGTTTCGGGAAGCATGGGAAGTTGAGCCCGCGATACATTGGACCGTTTGACGTTTTGGAGAGGGTTGGCGAGGTAGCTTATCGCTTGGCCTTGCCGCCGTCTTTGGAAGGAGTTCACAATGTTTTCCATGTGTCGCAGCTTCGTCGATACATTAGCGATCCGTCTCATGCGGTGGATTTTTCGGAGATTACCGTTCGCCCCGATATGACGTATGACCAGCATCCAGTGCAGATTCTGGACAGGCGTCAGAAATCGCTTCGGAACAAGGTCGTCGATCTTGTGAGGGTGATGTGGCGACACGGTTCACCTGGAGAGTCTACTTGGGAGAATGAGGATGAGATGCGAGAGCGTTTCCCACTTTTGTTTCCGGACTCGTGAATTTTTGGAAATTCCGAGGACGGAATTTTTCTTAAGTTGGGGAGGATGTAACGACTGCTTTTCATGTATCTGGATTTAATATAATATAATATATGTTTTGGTGGATTTTCTCCTCTTGTGTGGTTTTCGTCTCCGTAGATTTCATTTTCGATCGATTCGTCGTATTTTCTCGCTTCTTCCTTAGGATTGTCGATTTCGAAGTAAGTCACTCGTGACGGACTTCATAACGGTCATATCTAACTATTAGATCAAGCCTAGGAGTCTTAGGATTCGATCGCGGGGCCTCGCGCTCCGTATCGGAACTTTTCTGTGCTCATTAGCCGGTGTAAGAAGGGCCACCGACCGACTAGATGACGATCCAGTCGGTCGGCAATCCTTCTTGGACCGACTAGTGAGCTTTCTAATTTTCTGAAGAAGCTACTGTTTATCGTTAGTCGGTCAAAGAACGTTGGTTGACCGACTAGGTTGCAAACTAGTCGGTCAGCAATGCTTCTTGAACCGACTAACTCATCATCTTATTTTTGTATCAGTTACTGTTTACTCTTAGTCGGTCTAAGAACGTTCATCGACCGACTAGATGCCAAACTAGTCGGTCAGTACTTGTTCATGGACCGACTAACTCTAGAATCCTACTTTCGTTCAAGAGTTACTGTTTGCACTTAGTCGGTCTGCGTTGGTCGACCGACCGACTAGTTGCCAAACTAGTCGGTCAGTGGTTGCTCTTTGACCGACTAACCAGTGTCAAAACCCTAATTTCTGGGCAGCCGCCAGCCTAGCCTATTTAAACCCAACCCATTCGACTTCTTCTTCTCCAACACGACCCAAAACCCTAAAAACTTCCCCCTTCAGCCCCCATCTTCCTCCAAGCTCCATTTCTTCATTCCAAGCCCTAGAATCATCATCCAATCCATCCATTCACTCCATCTACCCCTCATCTTCCCCAAATCTCCATCAAAACCCATCAAAATCTCCAAATCCCCCAAAACCCTAGTTTCCCCAAACTTCTCCAATCTCTTCCAGATTTGATCCTAGGGTTCTCCGGAGTGTTTCTTCCATCTCCTCTCGGTAAGAAATCGATCTACCGTTGTTTTCTTAGCTTATTTATAATTTTATGAAAACCCTAATTAATTTCATGTGTTTGGTGTTGTTTCCCCCTTAATAGCGATTTTCCCCCGTAGATAGCATCCGTGTGACGAAGTGATCGTCAATCCCCGGTGCTAGGCAAGTGAAACTTGCCACTTAGGGTTTAGGCCATGTTTTAGGCCATTAGCTTGTTGTAGGCGTAAAAGAGGCTAGGCGACGAAATGATACTCGCCTAGGCGCAAATTGGGGAATTAGCTTGACAACGAAGCTAATTCCGACTTTCAGCATGTTGCACAATTACCATGTCATGTTTACTTTCAATTAACGGTACGCGAATATGTTCATGTCATTGCATTTTGCCTGTCACGTTTAATTTAAATTAACGGTACGCAAATATCTGTTCATGTCATTGCATAGTGATTATTCATCGTGATTGCGTAGCACACGCTACAATATTATATTCCTGGCTCGTGTTCCAGAAGCGAGCTTAGTGAGTTGGAAACCCCAACGCTCGACACATATGGGTGGGGTAAGAGATAAGCGGCCTGAGCCCCGAGTTGGCCTGATCCGCCACTCCGGCCAGCAGGTGGACTCTCTAGTGAACAAGTGATTAATAGTGATAGAGATAAGCGGCCTGAGCCACGAGCTGGCCAGCAGGTGGACTCTCTATGCACTAAGTGTTTAACAGTGACAAGTGATTAATAGTGGTAGAGATAAGCGGCCTGAGCCACGAGCTGGCCAGCAGGTGGACTCTCTATGCATTAAGTGATAAGTGATAAGTGTTAAATGATAAGTGATTAGTGATTTGGTAGCTTTTGCTACATTGTGCATGCTTGCTTCTCTTTTTAAACTGTTGCATCATGCTTAACTGCCATGTCATTACTTAATACTATAACTGCTAGGTTGCTAGATGCCTCACTTTCAGTTTCCTTGCCCAAGTCTTTTAGACTTGCTGACATGTGCCCCTTTACTCTTTTGGGTGACACATGTTAGCTCCTGAGCCCGAGTACCTCGTTGAGGACGAGGTGTTTGCTGACGCCGAGCCCGAGCTTGTGTTTGACGGGGAGTACGTGGACACTGGGGACCAGTCCTAGTGTCTCCGTTGCGTTTTATTTTGTTAGACAGTTGTTTGTTATTGGTGCGTGGCACATATACCTTGTTATGTTGTTGCTCTTGTTGGCCTTGTTCTGGGCCTTTAGACTCTTTTCTTTTAGCCTGGTGGCTTTTCTGGATGTTGAACATATTTGTGATGTTGGACAATTTTTGTGAGATGTGAATTTTATTTCAGTCTCTCCTTGTGTTATTATTGCTATTCTGTTGTGGTTACAGGGACCTGTTTATGTATTGTGGACGCTTATCGGGTTTGGGGCTTCACAGCTCCACTCTCGTGCGGACCTTTTCACGTCTCGCCTCCATTTTAGGGAAGCGGGTCGTGACAGGTTTTAGTGGTGGCCCATGCAGGTCCTTCTGTAACTGCGATTTTTGGAATAGCAATAATAATATTTGAATGTCCAATAAATTAAGTTCGACATCCGAGTCATAAGCTATGAGTCTAATCTGATTTGTTTTCCGTGTCATTAGATGGTAGGAAGGCGTTTCACCCGCGGTGGTGGTAGTGGGGCGCTCCCTCATGATGAGGAGCCTGAGCGGGAACCCACCAGCGGTGAGATGATGCGGATGATGTTGCAGATGATGCAAGTGCAGCAGGGCGTGCTTTTGCAAGTCCAGAATGCTCCACTTGGTCGAGCTGCCCGGGCTCTTCCGGATGCCCCACGCTCTGAGCCGGGAGCGAAGCAATTTCAGGAGCTGGGTCCCGCGTATTTTGATGGTTCTGAGGGTCCTCTGGCTGCTGATGAGTGGATTCGGAACGTCGAGGACAATCTGAAGATGGCCAAGATCACCCCGGCTGGATGGGTTGATTTGGCGAAGAGGCAGCTGAAGGATAATGCCAGGAATTGGTGGGATGCTGAAGAGAAGTTGTTGGTGGAGCCGATAGCTTGGGCTACCTTCAAGGCAAGGTTTGAGGGTGAGTTCTTCCCGAAGGCTGCCAAGGAGGAGATGCTGCAGCGTTTTATCGATCTGAAGCAGGGGAACTCGTCGGTGGACATGTACCACCAGGAGTTCATGAGGCTTAGTCGGTTTGCGCCGAAGATGGTGCAGGACGCTGAGGAGAGAGCTCAGAGGTTCCTGCAGGGGCTTGCTTCGGAGCTCCAGAGCTTTGTGACCTCCTCTGACCGGGAATCTTATCAGAAGGTTCTAGTAGCTGCCAAGAGGCAGGAGCTGCTCATGAACCAGAGGAGAGGATCTGTGGTTGGTGCTGGGAAGAGGCCTGTGGAACAGGCCAGAGCTGTGGTTAGGCCTGGATTCAGGCCGAACCAGCATGTTCATTTTAAGAGGCCAGTAGGGCCTGCTCGGAGGACTTGCCATTTTTGTGGCAAGGAGGGCCATGTCAAGGGATCGTGCAGGAGGTTCTTGGGGCAATGTATCGCCTGCGGAGATCCCGCCCATGCTCTCAGGGAGTGCCCGAGGTTGAAGCAGCCTTGGAAGGCACCTATTGCTGCCCAGCCGTTGCAGCAGCGAGCGTCTGTTCCTGCTGGACGTGGAGCAGCTCTTGTTCCGCAGAGGCAGGCTTTTCAGCAGGCTGCTCCGCCGAGGAGGCAGGCTTTTCTGATGACCGCTGCGGAGAGCGAGGCTGTGGATGAGGTTATCGCAGGTAACCCTCATTCTAGCTATTACTTTCCCATTTGGTCTTGATTGCTAGATTATGTTGTTTGCTTGAACTTGCTTGTTTGCTAGACTAGGGTTTGATTGTTAATTGATTGATTAGGTGTGATTTTGGTGTGCACATTTCCTGCACGAGTCCTCTTTGACTCTGGTGCATCGATGTGCATTATTTCTCGGAGCTTCGTGGAGAGGCATTCCTTGTCGACGTCCCCTCTCCCCAAGAGTTGGAATATCGTTACAGGGAATGGTGTGGTCTCGGTGCATCGTGGTTGCAACTCTTGCTCGTTGGTGGTCTGTGGACATGAGCTTTTTGCTGATTTCATTGTCCACGACATCATCAACTATGATGCAGTTCTTGGGATGGACTGGCTTGCGAGCTTCTATGCTACGATCGACTGTCGGAGAAAGAAGGTGGTGTTCGAGATTCCCGGACATCCAGTGTTTGAGTTTAGTCGTGGTAGCAGTTCGCTTGGTCCTGTCAGATTTCGGGCCAGGCCGGTGGAGGCTGTGGTTATGCAGATGGAGCTGGAGTGGCCAGCTGTGGTGCGAGATTTTGGCGACGTCTTCCCCGAGGAGATGTCTGGTTTGCCGCCTGATCGGGCTCTGGAATTTTCTATCGATCTCGTTCCAGGTGCGCAACCGATTTCGAAGGCGCCGTATCGTATGGCACCTGCAGAGTTGGAAGAGTTGCGGAAGCAGTTGGATGAGCTCTTGCAGAAGGGTTATATTAATCCTAGCGTGTCTCCGTGGGGAGCACCGGTGTTGTTGGTTAAGAAGAAGGATGGTTCGCGTCGCATGTGCGTGGACTATCGGGAGTTGAATGCGGTAACCATTAAGAATAAATACCCGTTGCCTCGCATCGATGATATTTTTGATCAGCTTGGAGGTTCGAGGGTGTTTTCTAAATTGGATTTGAGGAGTGGTTACCATCAGTTGAAGGTTAAGAAGGGAGATGTTCCGAAGACAGCGTTCAGGACGAAGTATGGACACTATGAGTTTGTGGTTATGCCTTTCGGCGTAACTAACGCGCCCGCAGTTTTCATGAATCTGATGAACCTGATTTTCTACGACTTTTTGGATAAGTTTGTCGTTATCTTTATTGACGACATCCTGATCTATTCGAAGTCGGAGGAAGAGCATGCCTCGCACTTAAGGACGGTGTTGGAGATTTTGAGGAAGCATCGGTTGTATGCTAAGTTTTCGAAGTGCGAGTTTTGGCTGGATCGAGTTGCTTTTCTCGGGCATGTGGTGACTGGAGATGGTATTTCAGTGGATCCCGAGAAGATTCGGGCCATCAGAGAGTGGCCTGTTCCGTCGTCTGCATCTGAGATTCGGAGACAGTGGTAGGAGTGCTATTGCTAGATGTAGCAGAAGCATCGGCCGCTGCTGGGGCCGAAGGAGGAGCCAAAATGGAGCCAAGGAGGACCATCGAACGCAAGTGGAACTTCAGGTCCACTCGCCAACTCAGGAAATTTTTTTTTTGCAGAATCGAGGACCTCGAAATCGACGTTTGCCAATTTTTCCATTTATCTACGCACTTTAAAATAAGCATGAATTAATTAAAATTGAAATTCACGCATTAAAAATAAGTAAAATGTGGGGATCGGCCAGATACCCAAAAGAATACAAAGTCCAAAGTCGAATATACAGTCTATAAAGAAGAGAAAAGTACAATTTGGAAACCCAGAATGGGTCCCTATATTTTCCAATTTCTGTCTCCGTCTTCATTTGGTGGTACACCAGTCTTTGGCATTAATACATTTATTCCTCACTTACAAATTCTCTCAAAAAGAAAATAAAATTGCAAGGAATTTTTAAAAAGGGTATCAAATTGGCCGATCCCAAAAATCACATTTTAGCTTATATAAACAACCACGCAGTTTATAATATGCTACAGGCACAAAAGAAAACAACCACGCAGGCATATAACACATGCATATATAATATGGAAAAAGAGACTATAAAATATAATAATCTCTCGGACCACGGGGAGACGTCATACACCGTTAGGTTAGTTTACTAACGGCAGAGCGGTCGCAGGATCCTTAAGATAATTATATTTTGAAAAAAAAATCCTAATATTCCATAATTTAATAATAATGCAATAGTGTTATAAATTTAGCAATATGAAAGACTGGGCGATATGCACATGACAAGAAATTAAAATAAATTAATAGTTTGAATGGGGCTGCAGGCCCAAAAATATTAATCATTTTAATGTATTATTAACATTTGGGCTGCAGGCCCATTTGCCAAAAATTAATAAATTAATTATATCAATTTGCTTTAACATGGAACCAGGCCCAATTTGTCAAATTACAATATTGTTAATATTTGGGCTTCAGGCCCAGACTTAATTTAAAAAAAATCCAATCGGATTTACTGGGCTTCAGGCCCAATTTTGGTAGGCTAAAAATTTATTAAGTACACAAAAATTTACTGGGCTTCTGGCCCATAGAATATATGTGCATTTGTGACTAATGGGCTGCAGGCCCAATAAATAGGTTATCTATTTTATTTAAATTTAAACAAAATAGAGCCATTAAGCCAATTGTTGGGATGTGGAATGCCAAAACCCCCCCAAACGTAAGTCTGACCCATCAACTCCTTTTTACAGAGAGGTTAGAAAGAATCCTCTTCTCTCTGTGTTTGGCAAAAGCCCCCCCCACTGGGGGGCGGACAACCGGAGGAGGGCGGCGATTTCGAAATGGATTTAAAATGGATTTCGAAACCGGAGGAGGACAACCGGACAACCGCCTAGGGGGGTCGGCGATTTCGAAAGGCCCCCTCCCCGACACGGGAGGCGGCGACGTGAAGCAACCAAATATTAATAAAATCCATTCGTCGAGGGGAGCCGACCCCGTTTCTCCCCAAATTACCAATATAGATACGCAGAATATTAAAATAAATGCTCTGGTCCCAACTAGTGGTCCCAACTAGTTGTTTACTGTTGTTTCATTTCTAATACTAGTAATTATGTGATTCATCAGTGTATAATCTAATCACGGTAGAACATTCATTCATGATTTGGGAATCTGAGCACCGAAACTATGTTCTTATTGCTGAAGTTTGTTTATATGGTGGGTATGTGATTCTGGTTGGCAATCTTCCAGAAACTTGATTGATTTACAAATAAAGCAAAAGCCCTGTTTCCCCAAATTACCAATATAGTGGTTTTTTTTATAGATACGCCGATGGGTTTTTTTTGTTTTTATTTTATTTTATTTTAAAGATAATACAATAGCAGCAGATTTAAAATGCCTTTAGATGAAGCATTGTAAAATCATAGCCCAATTAAAAATTTGTTCTAGCTATCTACGGGATTGATAGATATTACCTCTAGATTAAAAAATCTAGGGACGATCGTAAAAATTAAGATCCGTAGATAGTTGCGCTCCCGTTACGCTCCAAAAAGAAATCCCCGTAAAGCTTCACCGCAATGGATTACCGCAACAACAGATTCCTTCGCGTGTATGGGTTTGATTTTTGGAAGGAGACGGGAAGAAAAAGCTCAAAGATATGAGAGCTAATGTGCTGATAACGTGTTGGAAGATTGTTAGGAGAAGAGTGTAAACTAAGCTCCAAATTAGGAGTAGCCATGGCCTAAGCCATGGCTCTCTATATATTCAATTAGAGCATGGGAGTCCAAGGGACTCCCCACTAACTTAGTGGGGAGTAATGGTGAGATGTTGAGGGGGGAGGCCAAAGGCCTCCTTCAACTCACAACAAGATTCGTTTTTTTGTTTTTAAAAGGTTTGGTTATGATTTTTATATAATCAGTTTAGTAAGTTTTACAGTAGATAAGAGTTTGAATTAAAATTTAATAAAGATATTAATAACATTAATGATTAGACTATTACAACCTTACCCCTCGGCATCAAAAAAAATATTAACAAGATACCGGGGTGATCGTGCCTCCGAGAGGAACGCGAATACGAGATTTGGGCATGCGTCAGAGCTACGAAAAAATGATAATAAAACTAAATGTGAAAATACGCACACGAATCAACATACGCACAAAATACGCACGACCGGACAGTGGTCGTTACAGTTAGGGTTTCCTACGGGTCGAGATTTATCTTAACACGACGCAAGAGCTACACTGACGTCGGGTAGCGACGTCAGGGGTTGGATTCGGTAGTGATTGAGGTACGGTGACAACTAGAGACAACGGTAGCGGCAAAGGTGGCCACAGATCAGCGATAAGGAGGAGAGGGAAGAGCGTGCCAGCGGCAAGAGGAAGAGGGGATGCTCTGCACGCGGGCTGCCGTTGTTGGGCGTGGCCTAGGGTGGCACGGCTGTCGTAGGGGGATGCGGCCTGCTGGATCTCGGCCTATGGAGCAAAGGATGCGGTTGGGCTGTGCAAAGGGGGGTGGCCGGCTGTTGTTGGCCTGAGGTGGAGGCCGGCGAGTGCATGTGAAGATGGGTTGTCCGGAGGGATCTCCAAGGGGCGAGGCCGGCGGTTTAAGCGGTGGTGCCGTGAGTTTTGAGGATGTGATCTGCAGTTATTCTTGTGGATGAGGGAGGTGTTCGGCCTTGTGGAGGATGGGTGGCTGTGGGGGAGCTTGGCCGGATCAAGGGGTTGCCAGCGGCGCAAGGAGGAGAATGTGCGTGAGCTATTTGGGGTTGGCGGCTGCAATGCGTGAGTTGTTTGCGTGAAGGAGAAACCCTTGGGTAGGTTCTGTTATAACATTGAGAATTGGCTATATGGGGGTAGGAATGTGGTAGATTTAGTGTTAATTGGAGAGAGAGTGTGTGAGTTGGGGAGGGTATATATAAGGTGCAAATAACTAGGGAATATATTCATGAAACGTATGAAATCCTAGTGATTTGATTAGGTTTAATTAAGATTCAAATTTGAATTAATTAGGGCTAAGTATAGGTTGAAAGTAATTATGGCGATATGTAGGTCTAACGGTGTCAGATAAATACAAGAAAAATATCGGGACGACCGTGTCGACGAGAGGATCGAGACTACAATGATCGGTCACGAGCTAGGTTCACAGAAAATGGAACTAAAAATAAAGAGGTCAAACGTCGAAGTCTAAAGTTACGACACCCCTTCAATCAAAGCTGTTTTGTGGGAGAACGACCTGTGAAATGACGTTCACAAAAAAATTCCACAAATAACTACTCTTTCCGAGGGTCACAACGATATATAACATAGCACGTTCGGAATACAAGAGGAGGCAACGAAAAATACGCGTATGGAAAAGAAGGTACACGCACGAAAACACACGATCGAAAAGCGACCGTTACATCCTACCCACCTTAAAGCAAAGTCCGTCCTCGGACTTTCTAACTAAAATATATATATCTGGCCATTCTAGTAACTAACCCAATCATATCACACTATAATTCAAACCACGTATAGTTACTACAAGTACTTATATATGTACTAGGTAGTCAAACATTAATACTACAAACATGTATATATATATGCACATTCTATACTTATACCTATCATAGACAGTCGAATTCATACACGTACTTCAATCATTCATATAGTCACGTACATTTCTTATATAACTACCATTCACTTATCACATAACCATGGTACATATACCTACATAAAGATAGTTTCACACTAGCAAATACAATCGTAGTACTTCACGTATAGATAACTACATATGTACAAAACAAACATGGATATACTACTCACTTATATCTCCTAGTGTACATCCAACACCAATCATATCAACACATGTAATCACACCATACAATATTAAATCATGTTTGCTATATCTATCATACATTCACCACTACTATAAATACACAAATATATAGTTATTCAAATACACGCAGATACTTCACCATATATACACGTCACATACAATCCTATAACTGTATTCAAGACACAACATACATACCATAGTCGCAAACACCTATAGCTAAGCACATACTTAACCGTGCATGGTGCACGCCTACACACGCTAATATACTATTCATACATGCCACTCAAACCACTATATACTTAACACATTCTACACACCTAGTTTAGCTAGCATATATACATTCAAACATGTAAAACCTCCGTAAGGAACTATACTACAAAACCAACACCTATATCTATATAATGGTATAGCCACCCACAACCATGTGCGTAACGTAAACATGCACAACCAAACCTATCACTATACACACATCATCCATTATTATGTTCATAGCACTATACACCAACCACAAACAAATATGACAATATACTTAGAGTATACCCACTCAAGCAGGAGTGAGACTCAAAGACTCATACAAGAACCAGATTACTTATATGGATTTAATGTAGAAAAGGTGGCACCTGATCCAATGGATGAGGTGCTAAGACACAAAAAGGTGGAAAGTACACGCCCCACATGGGTTTGTACTCACTGGATCCCACCTTTTTGTGTCTTGCACCTGATCCATTAGATCAGGTGCCACCTGCTCTACATTAATCCCTACTTATATTTAGTCAAGTAACACTCCCATAATACAATCACTTTACATACTATAATAATATTACAAACATCAGCACACATATACAATCAAAATACACTATCCCATATATGCATAAATCATATAGTCACATACATATAATATATTCACACCATAGAAATTTACATATAATTAGTATACTACTACATATACCGATCCATACATAGTTACGACATACAATAATCATGTATACCTCATGGTATACACGTACACACAACATCCCGTAAAGGCAAGCAGTACTATACAAAATTATAACCCTATTACCATACATATATCACACATATTCATATAGTATGTATATATCTACCCGTGACTAAGCACATACATATCTACGTACGAGCACACGCTCCTACGTACTAACATATAGATCATATAATTGGCCTGCACACTTAACTATAAGTACATCTATTATCATTACACCTAACATGCACATGAATTTACTAGTATACTATTTCAAGCATTTACAAGTACCTTCAAACTACATACACCATTAGTAGATATCCCAACACTAATTCTAATATACACAGACATCCCTAAAGTGGTATGGATATCCACACATATATTTATAAATACTATCATTCATATAACTTCATATATATTATGAATAACACTGAGTATGCATATATAACACACGAGACAATCATTAATATACTAAGGGTATCACACTTATACATGAGGAGTACGCAGGGGTTCACACATACGGGTCCACACACTCTACCTATATACATGCACCACGACGACATCACAATAATATTAATGGGCCCACCAAACTATACTAAGGTTGACATAGGTAACGACAAGCACTAGTAGGATGACTAAGCAATAGTAAGGGAACCAAAATCAAATAGCGTAAAGAAACAAGATCAGAACGAACGGGTTCAGATAAGGCGTGGATAAGGAGATAGCTTGGTTAGGTGAACAGAGATATAATTGTGAATATCTTAAGTAAGGGAAAGAAACATATAATAATATCCTTATAAAATACAGGAGAATAGTGTAGATGAATACGTTAAATACGAAGTAGTGATAGACGAAAAATAATTAGTATAGAGGTGAAGTGACTGTTCTGCAACTGGAACTAGATTCGTACTAAAAACTTTGGAGTAGGAAGAAAACGAAGAATATAAAAACAGACATACTTGAAAAGTTGGAGTTCTCTTTTGCATAGAAAAATATTTAGAGGTCGATACAATGAGTTGTTTGAAATAAGTTTGAGTAGTATATATATAGTAAGAGAAGAAATGGTATAGGTTAGAAAATATTATAAGGTAGTAATTTAAAGATTTCAGCGATAAAGTTTCGAAATTCAAAGAATGATTTTAAGTCAACTGAAGGGTAGGAAGTCTAAGCTCATGCTAAATGTTTTCAAAGAAGTTAAACTGTGAGAGGAATTCAGAAATAATATTGAAAATACTTTTCGAAGGATCAGAATGGTAATGAGGAAGATTCAACGATTGATTGATGAACGACTTGAAGGAAACACGTGAAACGAAAACAAGGAAGTGAATCGAATATTCAAAACGTAAATACGACTGGGAAATAACTTAGTGAATTTGCTACGATGGGATTCTATGGTCTTAGCTCAAAAGTGTAATGGTTAGGAAAATGATAGAAATCAGGGGTTCTAATTACTGGGCCGACTAAAGATTAGGAGAAACTTAGCAATAAGACTTTCTAATAAACTAGACTGTAATAGAGATCTCAGGAAAAGGGTCCTAAGATGAGTACGACTAAATCTTAACGAAGGTCCCTGACTATCAAACTAAGACGTCTATCTAAGTCTCCCTACCATCTAAGACAAGGAAAACCTTCACATTAGACTCAAATTTTACGACTCGAATGTTTCGAATGTTTCAATAGATGTTTTTATTATTATCGTTGTTTCGATATTTCGCATGTACGAAACCTGCATGGGCCACCATAAAAACCTGTCACGCCCTGCTTCCCAACCATAGAAGGCAAGACGCGAAGAGGTCCACTCAGACTTGAAGCTGTGAAGCTACAGTCTGATAAGCGTCTGCATGTTCATCCATTCGCAGATTCTTGTATTGCAATGAAACAACAACAATAATAAATATGAACTCAGGCAATAAAATAACCAACATTCAAAACATCCATTTCATTATTCCAAACATCCACAGATATAGTCATAAAATAAAGGTACAAGAGTCTGAAAAGAAGACCCCAAGCATGGCCGAAACTAAAGACATAAAGAAAGTGCCAAGCACCGAACAACCTGACAGCAACCACTAGGAAACAACAGCAACTAAGAAGAAGCCTCCAACTGAGACTAAGACTGGTCTCTAGTATCCTCGAACTGGACGTCAGCAAAAGCCTCGGGCTCGACGTCAATAAACTGGTCATCCTCAGCGACAACCTCAGACTCAAAACTGACATGTGATACCCAAAGAGAAAAGGGTACATGTCAGTAAAAATCTCCAAAAGGAAAAGGATACTTTTATGCAGGAAACGTAAAGTACCATAGTTATAAGATGAATGCAACTTAGCAGTTTAAAAATGATGACGTGGCATATTATTTCATGAATACAATAGTTTAAGATGAACATGATACTTTACAATGCATAACACGTCATAGCAAAAGCTACTAAACAAAATTCCATGAAAAGCAGGAAAAACATGCGTTCGCGTCGTGCACAAAGTTTACGCCTTACAGCTGAAGTTGCTGATCGGGCACACTTCTATGCTGAGTGGACGCTTAATCCTACCCATCCACATATGTATGGACTGGCGCCCATCTTCTGGATCCCGAGCTAGGAAGTGTATATACATTTCATGCTTCTGGAACATGAGCCAGGAATTGTTCTTTATTTGGCATAGGGGTGCACCTAACCTCATTCATGATGTAGGAGTCAAAATCCTACTCGTCGCAGCTTACATTTCAATAGTAGCGAGTGCTACACATTCATTACAAGACATTCTGTCACGACCCGCTTCCCTAAAATGGAGGCGAGACGTGAAAAGGTCCGCACGAGAGTGGAGCTGTGAAGCCCCAAACCCGATAAGCGTCAATAAAACATAAGCAGGTCCCTGTAACCACAACAGAATAACAATAATAACACAAGGAGAGACTGAAAATAAAATCTCACATCTCAGGCAATGTCCAACATGAATATAAGTCCAACATCCAGAAAAGCCACCAGGCTAAAAGAAAAGAGTCTAAAGGCCCAGAACAAGGCCAACAAAAGCAACGACATAATAAAGTATAGGTGCTACGCACCGATAACAAAACAACTGTCTAACAAAAGTAAAACACAACGAAGACACTAGGACTGGTCCCCAGTGTCCACGTACTCCCCGTCAAACACAAGCTCGGGCTCGGCGTCAGCAAACACCTCGTCCTCAACAAGGTACTCGGGCTCAGGATCTAACATGTGTCACCCAAAAGAGTAAATGGGCACATGTCAACAAGTCTAAAAGACTTGGGCAAGGAAACTGAAAGTAAGGCAACTAGCAACCTAGCAGTTTAGTATGCATGACATGGCAGTTATAACATGAGTGCACAATTAAAACATGGCAAGACAATTTGTACAAGAGAACAATCATCGGGACAAGACAAGAGTAGCCAAGCTACTATCAATCTCAATCAATTCACATTTGTTGTAGGTGTTTACGCCCTTCAGCTGAATGGTTCATCATTCACACCGATCGGCACTAAACACTATTCACATTTCACGGTTGTTTTGTAGATGTTTACGCCCTTCGCTGAATGGTACAACATTCAGACCGATCGGCACTAAACACTACTCACATTTCACGGTTGTTTTGTAGATGTTTACGCCCTTCGCTGAATGGTACAACATTCAGACCGATCGGCACTAAACACTACCCCACCCCAAAGAGTTTACGCCTTACAACTGCAGTTGTTGATCAAACAGACCCCCAGTTGCCTGGCCGCTTAACCCTTACCCCATCCCGCACTAAACAAGCCAGGGTCCCTGCACATGAGCCCAGCAAGTGAGCCAGGGTTGCCCCGCACTGGAGCTTGTTTCTTAGTTCACAATTCAATATATCGAGCGTTGGGGTTAGCAACTCATTATGCTCGCTTCTGGTCATGAGCCAGGAACACAATTATTGTAGCGATGCTACGCAATCACGGGATCACCAAAAGAATGCAATGACATGACATTTAATTCGCGTACCGTTAATGGAAAGTAAACATGACGTGGTAATTGTGCAACATGCTAAATGTCGGAACTAGCTTCGTTGTCAAGCTAATTCCCCAATTTGCGCCTAGGCGAGTATCATTTCGTCGCCTAGCCTCTTTTACGCCTACAACAAGCAAATGGCCTAAAACATGGCCTAAACCCTAAGTGGCAAGTTTCACTTGCCTAGCACCGGGGATGGCGACCACTTCGTCACACGGACGCCAATCTACGGGGAAATCGCTGTTTTGGGGGAACAATCATCAAATAACATGAAATTATATTAGGGTTTCATAAAAATATAAATAGGTTAAGAAAACAACGGTAGATCGATTTCTTACCAAGAGGAGACGGAAGAAACACTCCGGGGAACCCTAGGATCAGATCTGGAAAAGATTGGAGAAGTTTGGGGAAACTAGGGTTTTGGGGGATTTGGGGATTTTGATGGGTTTGATGAGATTTTTGGGGAAGATGAGAGGTAGATGGGGTGAATGGATGGTTTGGATGATGGATTTGAGGCTTGGAATGAAGAAATGAAGCTTGGAGGAAGATGGGGGCTCAAGGGGGAAGATTTTAGGGTTTTGGGTCGTGTTGGGGAAGAAGAAAACGATTGGGTTGGGTTTAAATAGGTTGGGCTGGCGGCTGCCCAGAAATTAGGGTTTCAACACTAGTTAGTCGGTCAAAGAGCAACCACTGACCGACTAGTTTGGCAACTAGTCGGTCGGTCGACCAACGCAGACCGACTAAGTGCAAACAGTAACTCCTGAACGAAAATAGGATTTTAGAGTTAGTCGGTCCATGAACAAATACTGACCGACTAGTTTAGCATCTAGTCGGTCGATGAACGTTCTTAGACCGACTAAGAGTAAACAGTAGCTGATACAAAAATAAGATGATGAGTTAGTCGGTTAAAGAAGCATTGCTGACCGACTAGTTTGCAACCTAGTCGGTCAACCAACGTTCTTAGACCGACTAACGATAAACAGTAACTCCTGGGAAATTTAGAAAGCTAACTAGTCGGTCCAAGAAGGATTGCCGACCGACTGGATCGTCATCTAGTCGGTCGGTGGCCCTTCTTACACCGGCTAATGAGCACCAAAAGTTCCGATACGGAGCGCGGGGCCCCGGGATCGATTCCTAAGACTCCTAGGCTTGATCTAACAGTTAGATACGACCGTTATGAAGTTCGTCACGAGTGACATACTTCGAAATCGACGATCCTAAGGAAGAAACGAGAAAGCACGACGAATCGATCGAAAATGAAAGCTACGGAGACGAAAACCACACAAGAGGAGAAAATCCACCAAAACATATATTATATTATATTAAATCCAGATACATGAAAAGCAGTCGTTACATCCTCTCCAACTTAAGAAAAATTCCGTCCTCGGAATTTCCAAATACTCACGAGTCCGGAAACAAAAGTGGGAAACGCTCTCGCATCTCATCCTCATTCTCCCAAGTAGACTCTCCAGGTGAACCGTGTCGCCACATCACCCTCACAAGATTGACAATCTTGTTCTGAAGCGATTTCTGACGCCTGTCCAGAATCTGCACTGGATGCTGGTCATACGTCATATCGGGGCGAACGGTAATCTCCGAAAAATCTACCGCATGAGACGGATCGCTAATGTATCGACGAAGCTGCGACACATGGAAAACATTGTGAACTCCTTCCAAAGACGGCGGCAAGGCCAAGCGATAAGCTACCTCGCCAACCCTCTCCAAAATGTCAAACGGTCCAATGTATCGCGGGCTCAACTTTCCACGCTTCCCGAAACGAATCACACCGCGATTCGGGGAAATCTTCAAGAACACATGGTCGCCCGGCTGAAACTCCAAAGGACGACGTTTAGCATCCGCCCAATGCTTAAAACGGTCCTGAGCAATCCTCAACCTCTCCCGAATATTCCTGACGATATCCACGGCCTCCACGATCATCTCAGGTCCCAACAACTCCCGATCACCAACGTCGTCCCAACTCAATGGCGATCGACATTTCCTCCCATAAAGAGCGGCGAAAGGCGCCATGCCAATACTCGCCTGGAAGCTGTTGTTGTAAGAGAACTCCACCAAATGCAGATGGTCCTCCCACGAACCCTTGAAATCCAACATGCACGCCCTCAGCATGTCTTCCAAAATCTGAATCGTCCTCTCGGACTGGCCATCCGTCTGCGGATGGTATGCCGTGCTGAAACTCAGACGCGTACCCAAACTCTTCTGCAAACTCTGCCAGAACTGAGATGTGAACCTCGTGTCTCTGTCAGACACGATACTCACGGGGACTCCATGAAGTCGCATAACCTCCTGCACGATTCACGTTACATCACTATCCAAACTAGGAAAAAGGAAATAAAAACGGAGAGTAAAAGAATTTTACCTCCATATATCTCCTCGCTAGCGCCTCAGTGGACTGTCCCACTCGGAACGGAATAAAGTGCGCAGATTTGGTCAATCGATCTACGATCACCCAAATCACGTCATTCTGCTTCGGACTCCGAGGTAGTCCAGTCACGAAATCCATAGTGATGTGTTGCCATTTCCATTCCGGAATCGGAAGCGGTTGTAGCAACCCGGCCGTACGCTGATGCTCCGCCTTCACTTGCTGGCAAACCAAGCACTTGGCTACACTCCGAGCCACGCTCCTCTTCATACCATGCCACCAATAATTCAGACGAAGATCCTGGTACATCTTGGTGCCACCAGGATGCACAGAATACGGTGAACTGTGTGCCTCCACCATCAACTCCTCTCTGATATCCCCAGCTGGCACACACAATCTGGCTCCAAGCCTCAGCGAGCCATCCTCATGAATCAAAAAGTCAGTCCGCAGACCGGCTTCCACCTGCTCCCGAATCCTCACCAGCTTCGGATCCTCAGCCTGGCCAGCCTTAATCCGATCCACGATCGTCGACTGTACCTGCATGTACATCAACGACGAAGCCTCCCCAGGAAGAACAATCTCCACACCAGACTCGCAAAAATCCTGCTGCAATCTCCACTGCGAGGTCAAAATCATCACCGCTGGAAGCCTACTCAAAGCATCCGGAACCACATTCACCTTGCCAGGGTGAAACTGCAAATCAATCTCATAATCCGCCATAAGCTCCAACCATCGACGATGTCGCATGTTGAGCTCCTTCTGAGTGAAAATGTACTTCAAGCTTTTGTGATCGGTGAAAATCTTCACTTTCTCACTCAGCAAGAAGTGCCTCCAAATCTTAAGAGCAAACACAACGGCAGCCAACTCCAAATCATGCGTCGGATAGTTCTTCTCATGAACCTTAAGCTGACGAGATGCATACGCCACAACGTGCCCGTGCTGATGCAACACACAACCGAGACCCTTGCCAGAAGCATCGCAAAAGATCTCAAATCCACCGCTGCGATCAGGCACAACAAGAATAGGGGCGGTCGTCAACCTCTCCTTCAGAACGCCAAAAGCACTCTCACAATCACCCGACCAAACAAAAGCAACATCCTTTCACGTCAACCTGGTCATCGGCTCAGCAATACGAGAAAAGTCCTTAATGAACCGCCGATAATAACCAGCAAGTCCAAGGAAACTCCGAATCTCAGACGCAGACGACGGAACAGGCCACTCCCTGATGGCCCTAACCTTCTCGGGATCCACTGAGATACCATCTCCAGTCACCACATGCCCGAGAAAACCAACTCGATCCAGCCAAAACTCGCACTTCGAAAACTTAGCATACAAACGATGCTTCCTCAAAATCTCCAACACCGTCCTTAAGTGCGAGGCATGCTCTTCCTCCGACTTCGAATAGATCAGAATGTCGTCAATAAAGATAACGACAAACTTATCCAAAAAGTCGTAGAAAATCAGGTTCATCAGATTCATGAAAACTGTGGGTGCGTTAGTTACACCGAAAGGCATAACCACAAACTCATAGTGTCCATACTTCGTCCTGAATGCTGTCTTCGGAACATCTCCCTTCTTCACCTTCAACTGATGGTAACCACTCCTCAAATCCAATTTAGAAAACACCCTCGAACCTCCAAGCTGATCAAAAATATCATCGATGCGGGGCAACGAGTATTTATTCTTAATGGTCACCGCATTCAACTCCCGATAGTCCACGCACATGCGACGCGAACCATCCTTCTTCTTAACCAGCAACACCGGTGCTCCCCACAGAAACACGCTAGGATTAATATAACCCTTCTGCAAAAGCTCATCCAACTGCTTCCGCAACTCTTCCAATTCTGCAGGTGCCATACGATACGGCGCCTTCGAAATCGGCTACGCACCTGGAACAAGATCGATAGAAAATTCCAAAGCCCGATCAGGCGGCAAACCAGACATCTCCTCGGGGAAGACGTCGCCGAAATCTCGCACCACAGCTGGCCACTCCAGCTCCATCTGCATAGCCACAGCCTCCACCGGCCTGGCCCGAAATCTGACAGGACCAAGCGAACGGCTACCACGACTGAACTCAAACACTGGATGTCCGGGAATCTCGAACACCACCTTCTTCCTCCGACAGTCGATCGTAGCATAGAAGCTCGCAAGCCAGTCCATCCCAAGAACTGCATCATAGTTGATGATGTCGTGGACAATGAAATCAGCGAAAAGCTCATGTCCACAGACCACCAACGAGCAAGAATTGCAACCACGATGCACCGAGACCACACCATTCCCTGTGACGATATTCCAACTCTTGGGAAGAGGGGACGTCGACAAGGAATGCCTCTCCACGAAGCTCCGAGAAATAATGCACATCGATGCACCAGAGTCAAAGATGACTCGTGCAGGAAATGTGCACACCAAAACCACACCTAACAAGCAATTAACAATCAAACCCTAGTCTAGCAAACAACCATGTTCAAGCAAACAACATAATCTAACAATCAAAACCAGCTAGGAAAGCAACAGCTAGAGTGAGGATTACCTGCGATAACCTCATCCACAGCCTCGCTCTCCGCAGCGGTCATCAAAAAGGCCTGCCTCCTCGGCGGAACAGCCTGCTGAAAAGCCTGCCTCTGCGGAACAAGAGCTGCTCCACGACCAGCAGGAACAGACGCTCGCTGCTGCAACGGCTGAGCTGCAACAGGAGCCCTCCGCAGCGGACCCGCATGCCGACAATCCTTCACGACATGGGAAGCATCACCACAAACCAGACACTGGCCCAAAAACTTCCGACACTGATCCTTGATATGGCCAGGCTTGCCGCAGAAATGGCAAGACTTCAGAATAGGCCCTCCTGGCCTCTTAAACTGAGCGGACTGATTAGGCCTGAATCCAGGTCTAACCACAGCTCTCGCCTGCTCCACAGGCCTCTTCCTAGCACCAACAACAGACCCCCTCCGCTGGTTCACGAGCAGCTCCTGCCTCTTAGCTGCAACCAGAACCTTCTGATAAGACTCCCGGTCAGAAGAGGTCACAAAACTCTGGAGCTCCGAAGCAAGTCCCTGCAGGAACCTCTGAGCCTTCTCCTCAGCGTCCTGCACCATCTTTAGTGCAAACCGACTCAGCCTCATGAACTCTTGGTGATACATGTCCACCGACGAGTTCCCTTGCTTCAAATCGATAAAACGCTGCAGCATCTCCTCCCTGGCAGCTTTCGGAAAGAACTCGCCATCAAATCTGGCCTTGAAGGTAGCCCAAGCTATCGGCTCCACCAACATCTTCTCTTCCGCATCCCACCAATTCCGAGCATTATCCTTGAGTTGCCTCTTCGCCAAATCAACCCATCCAGCCGGGGTGATCTTGGCCATCTTCAGATTGTCCTCGATGTTCCGAATCCACTCATCGGCAGCCAGAGGACCCTCAGAACCATCAAAATATGCGGGACCCAGCTCCCGAAATTGCTTCGCTCCTGGCTCAGAGCGAGGAACATCCGGAAGAGCCCGGGCAGCTCGAGCAAGTGGAGCATTCTGGACTTGCAAAAGCACGCCCTACTGCACTTGCATCATCTGGAGCATCATCCGCATCATCTCACCGCTGGTGGGTTCCCGCTCAGGCTCCTCATCATGAGGGGTCGCGCCACTACCCCCACCACGGGTGAAACGTCTTCCTGCCATCTAGTGACACAGAAAACGAATGAGATTAGACTCATAGCTTATGACTCGGACGTCGAACTTAATTTATTGGACATTCTAATATTATTATCGCTATTCTAAAAATCGCAGTTACAGAGGGACCTACATGGGCCACCAACAAAACCTGTCACGACCCGCTTCCCTAAAATGGAGGCGAGACGTGAAAAGGTCCGCACGAGAGTGGAGCTGTGAAGCCCCAAACCCGATAAGCGTCAATAAAACATAAGCAGGTCCCTGTAACCACAACAGAATAACAATAATAACACAAGGAGAGACTGAAAATAAAATCTCACATCTCAGGCAATGTCCAACATGAATATAAGTCCAACATCCAGAAAAGCCACCAGGCTAAAAGAAAAGAGTCTAAAGGCCCAGAACAAGGCCAACAAAAGCAACGACATAATAAAGTATAGGTGCTACGCACCGATAACAAAACAACTGTCTAACAAAAGTAAAACACAACGAAGACACTAGGACTGGTCCCCAGTGTCCACGTACTCCCCGTCAAACACAAGCTCGGGCTCGGCGTCAGCAAACACCTCGTCCTCAACAAGGTACTCGGGCTCAGGATCTAACATGTGTCACCCAAAAGAGTAAATGGGCACATGTCAACAAGTCTAAAAGACTTGGGCAAGGAAACTGAAAGTAAGGCAACTAGCAACCTAGCAGTTTAGTATGCATGACATGGCAGTTATAACATGAGTGCACAATTAAAACATGGCAAGACAATTTGTACAAGAGAACAATCATCGGGACAAGACAAGAGTAGCCAAGCTACTATCAATCTCAATCAATTCACATTTGTTGTAGGTGTTTACGCCCTTCAGCTGAATGGTTCATCATTCACACCGATCGGCACTAAACACTATTCACATTTCACGGTTGTTTTGTAGATGTTTACGCCCTTCGCTGAATGGTACAACATTCAGACCGATCGGCACTAAACACTACTCACATTTCACGGTTGTTTTGTAGATGTTTACGCCCTTCGCTGAATGGTACAACATTCAGACCGATCGGCACTAAACACTACCCCACCCCAAAGAGTTTACGCCTTACAACTGCAGTTGTTGATCAAACAGACCCCCAGTTGCCTGGCCGCTTAACCCTTACCCCATCCCGCACTAAACAAGCCAGGGTCCCTGCACATGAGCCCAGCAAGTGAGCCAGGGTTGCCCCGCACTGGAGCTTGTTTCTTAGTTCACAATTCAATATATCGAGCGTTGGGGTTAGCAACTCATTATGCTCGCTTCTGGTCATGAGCCAGGAACACAATTATTGTAGCGATGCTACGCAATCACGGGATCACCAAAAGAATGCAATGACATGACATTTAATTCGCGTACCGTTAATGGAAAGTAAACATGACGTGGTAATTGTGCAACATGCTAAATGTCGGAACTAGCTTCGTTGTCAAGCTAATTCCCCAATTTGCGCCTAGGCGAGTATCATTTCGTCGCCTAGCCTCTTTTACGCCTACAACAAGCAAATGGCCTAAAACATGGCCTAAACCCTAAGTGGCAAGTTTCACTTGCCTAGCACCGGGGATGGCGACCACTTCGTCACACGGACGCCAATCTACGGGGAAATCGCTGTTTTGGGGGAACAATCATCAAATAACATGAAATTATATTAGGGTTTCATAAAAATATAAATAGGTTAAGAAAACAACGGTAGATCGATTTCTTACCAAGAGGAGACGGAAGAAACACTCCGGGGAACCCTAGGATCAGATCTGGAAAAGATTGGAGAAGTTTGGGGAAACTAGGGTTTTGGGGGATTTGGGGATTTTGATGGGTTTGATGAGATTTTTGGGGAAGATGAGAGGTAGATGGGGTGAATGGATGGTTTGGATGATGGATTTGAGGCTTGGAATGAAGAAATGAAGCTTGGAGGAAGATGGGGGCTCAAGGGGGAAGATTTTAGGGTTTTGGGTCGTGTTGGGGAAGAAGAAAACGATTGGGTTGGGTTTAAATAGGTTGGGCTGGCGGCTGCCCAGAAATTAGGGTTTCAACACTAGTTAGTCGGTCAAAGAGCAACCACTGACCGACTAGTTTGGCAACTAGTCGGTCGGTCGACCAACGCAGACCGACTAAGTGCAAACAGTAACTCCTGAACGAAAATAGGATTTTAGAGTTAGTCGGTCCATGAACAAATACTGACCGACTAGTTTAGCATCTAGTCGGTCGATGAACGTTCTTAGACCGACTAAGAGTAAACAGTAGCTGATACAAAAATAAGATGATGAGTTAGTCGGTTAAAGAAGCATTGCTGACCGACTAGTTTGCAACCTAGTCGGTCAACCAACGTTCTTAGACCGACTAACGATAAACAGTAACTCCTGGGAAATTTAGAAAGCTAACTAGTCGGTCCAAGAAGGATTGCCGACCGACTGGATCGTCATCTAGTCGGTCGGTGGCCCTTCTTACACCGGCTAATGAGCACCAAAAGTTCCGATACGGAGCGCGGGGCCCCGGGATCGATTCCTAAGACTCCTAGGCTTGATCTAACAGTTAGATACGACCGTTATGAAGTTCGTCACGAGTGACATACTTCGAAATCGACGATCCTAAGGAAGAAACGAGAAAGCACGACGAATCGATCGAAAATGAAAGCTACGGAGACGAAAACCACACAAGAGGAGAAAATCCACCAAAACATATATTATATTATATTAAATCCAGATACATGAAAAGCAGTCGTTACACATTCAATGTATGATATGACATGTGTTATGTAATACGATAGTATGAGAGCAGATATTAAATTGCATACAGTTATATCAAAATAAACGTGACATATGATATGCATGAATCATAGCATGGCAAGGGTGTCGGATCTAGCTTTGTTGTCAAGCTAGATCAAGTATGGTGTCGGATCTAGATTCGTTGTCAAACTAGATCAAGCATGGTGTCTAGGCGACTATCATTTCAGCGCTTAGTCTCTTTTATACAAAATTCATAGAATGGCCTAAACACGGCCTAACAATATCTAAGCAAGTTTCACTTGCCTGAAAACAACGTTCGTAATCTCAGTTCAACGGCGGTCCAGATCTCCCTATGTGGTCAATCAACAATCCAGCCTACAGTCCCGTATTCAATTATCTTCAATTAGTGATTTAACCAAAAGAATAAAATTACGATTTATACCTTGTTTAAACATGCGGTGTTTTGGTTTCCCACGGATCGGGATTTACATTGACACGACACGAGAGCTACACTGACGTCGGGTAGCGACGTCAGGGGTTGGATCCTGTAGCAAGCGAGGTGCGACGACAACTAGAGACAACGGTAGCGGCGAAGGTGGCCACGGATCAACGACAAGGAGGAGAGGGAAGAGCCCGACAATGTCACGAGGAAGAGGGGCTGCTCTGCGCGCGGGCTGCCGTTGTTGGGCGCGGACTAGGGTGGCATGGCTGTCGTAGGGGGATGCAGCCTGCTGGATCTCGGCCTGGGGAGAAAGGGATGCGGCTGAGCTGTGCAAAGGGGGGTGGTTGGCCTGCTGTCGGCCTGAGGTGGAGGCCGGCGGGTGCAGGTGAAGATGGGCTGGCCGGAGGGGTATCCAAGGGGCGAGGCCGACGGTTTAAGGGGTGGTGCCGTGAGTTTTGAGGATGGGATCGACATTTATTCTTGTGGATGGGGGAGATGTTCGGCCTTGTGGAGGATGGGTGGCTGTGTAGGAGCTTGGCCAGAGCAAGGGGGTGCCGGCAGTGCAAGGAGGAGGAGGTGCGTAAGCTATTTGGGGTTGGCGGCTGCAATGCATGAGTTGTTTGCGTGAAGGAGAAACCCTAGGTTTGGTTCTGTTATAACATTGAGAATTGGCTATATGGAGTTGGAATGTGGTAGATTTAGTGTTGATTGGAGAGAGAGAGTGTGTGAGTTTAGGAGGGTAGATATAGGGTGCAAATAGCTAGGGAATATATTCATGATACGTAAGAAATCCTAGTGATTTGATTAGGTTTAATTAAGATTCAAATTTGAATTAATTAGGGATAAGTATAGGTTGAAAGTAATTAGGGTGATAGGTCGGTCTAACGGTGTCAGATAAATACAAGAAAAATATCGGGACAACCGTGTCGACGAGAGGGTCGAGACTACGATGATTGGTCACGAGCTAGGTTCACAGAAAATGGAACTAAAAATAAAGAGGTCAAACATCAAAGTCTAAAGTTACGACACCCCTTCAATCAAAGCTGTTTTGTGGGAGAACGACCCGTGAAATGAAGTTCACAAAAAATTCCACAAATAACTACTCTTTCCGAGGGTCACAACGATATATAACATTACACATTCGGGATACAAGAGGAGGCAACGAAAAAAAAGCATATGGAAAAGAAGGTACGCGCATGAAAACACACGATCGAAAAGCAACCTTTACATATCATTACTAATCAGATCGTTTAAATGACCATGTACACAAATGTTTACCTTATTTCTCTTTTCAGCATGGCAGGAAGACCGTACACTCGGAATGGAAATGGAGCTAACGGGAGTGGTGTTCTCGACATCAATGAACCCATGGGGGTCATGAGAGGAATACTGGAAATTCAACAACAATTGATTCAGCAAGGACAACAACCTGCACAACCTGCACAACCTCCTCCTCGAGATGAACCTGGAGCCAAGCCGTTTCGGAAGCATCACCCGAAGAGTTTCTCTGGAAGAGAAGGCCCACAGGAAGATGAAGAATGGGCCTGAAGCACTGAGGATGACTTGATCTTTTCTCGCATTGGCCAGGCCAGCTGGGTGGAAGTTGCTAAGAAACAGCTGACTGGAAATGCTCGAAAATGGTGGGATGCTGAGGAAGCACGCCTGGTTATACCTATCAACCGGGCCATCTTCTGAGAGAGATTCGATGCCAAGTACTTCCCCAGATCAGCAATGAGGGAGCTTCAGTAACGTTTCATTAACCTAGTCCAAGGCACTCGAACTGTTGACGAATACAAAGTAGAATTTTATATGCTTAGTCGATTCTCTCCTCACCTGGTGGAAGATCCTGAAAATCATGCGTACCAGTTTCTCCATGGTCTAGACATCGACATCCAAGCTTCGATGTCTTCGACGAATCCGACCACTCATCGGGAAGTCTTAGATGCTGCGAGGAAGCATGAAAACATCATGAAGTGTAAGAAGGCGCTTCAAATTGGAGGAAATAGACGTCCACAGGAGCCACCCATGAACAACTCTGGCCTACTCAGACTACACAGTTCAAGAGGCCTGCTGCTCCTACCAACAACCAATCTCTGATGGTGTGCTTTCACTGCAATCGAACTGGACATGTCAAGAAGGACCGACGAGTACTGCTGAATCAATGCTTGGTATGCGGAGCATCTACACATGCTACTAGAGATTGCCCTCACCATACCAACAAGCCGATGACTGCTGGGTCTTCTGGATCTACTCAGCATGGTACTCCTGGATCGACTCAGCGTGGACCACCTCTGGCTCCATAACAGAAGGCTTTTGAACAAGCGAGGCAGAACCAACCGAGGTGCCAGGCATTCACCATGACAGCCTCATAGGCTGAGACGAAAGAGCAAGTGATCTCAGGTAATACTTAAACCTTTCTTTTATAATGCTTATGGTATATGTATGTGTTTGCTATCTACCCTTAATCTAAGATATATATTCCCATGTTTTAGGTGTCATCTTAGTAGCCTCTTATCTGGCCATATCTCTTTTTGATTCTGGAGCCTCACATTGCTTCATATCCCGAGAATTTGTAGAGAAGCATTCTATTCATGTTGACTCTCTACCTAATTGCCGAAGCATCACCACCGGGAGTGGAGTAGTTAAAACTTCTAATGGTTATCGACATGCCCTATAGTGATCTGTAGGCACGAGCTGTTTGCAGACTTTATGATAGTCGACATGCCAAACTTTGATGCAATATTCAACATGGACTGGTTAGGAAATTTCTACGCTACCATCGACTTCCACAAAAAGAATGTAGTATTTGAAATCCCTGACCATCCTATGTTTGAATTTGCGAGCATGGATCGTTCACTTGGATCTATTAAATTTCGGGCCAAGCCGAACGAAGTGATCAGATCATTGCATCAATGTAAGTTGAACCAGAGAAGCCTAGAGTGGTTCGAGATTTTGAGGACGTATTCCCTAAAGATATTTCGGGATTACCGCTTGATCGAGCTCTGGAATTCACCATTGACCTTCTGCCGAACCTCCACCTATTTCGAAGGCTCCTTATCGCATGGCTCCTGTTGAACTGGAAGAACTTTGGAATCAACTCGACAATCTGTTACAGAAGGGATTGATACATCCCAACATATCTCCTTGGGGTGCGCCAGTTCTTTTGGTCAAGAAGAAGGATGGGTCAAGAAGAATGTGCGTGGATTACCAAGAACTAAATAAAGTGACCATTAAGAACAAGTATCCACTGCCGTACATTGACGACATATTCGATCAACTTGGCAGATCGTGAGTCTTCTCCAAGCTAGATCTCCCGAAGTGGTTATCATCAAGTGAAGGTCAGAAGTGAAGGCATCCCGAAGACGTCATTCCAGACTAAGTATGTGTACTACGAATTCGTAGTAATGCCATTCGGTGTGACTAACGCCCCAGCTGCATTCATGAACCTTATGAACCTGATTTTCTATGAGTTCTTGGATAAATTCATAATGATCTTTATTGACGACATCCTGGTCTACACGAGGAATGAAGAAGAACATGCCCAACATCTACAGATTGTATTGGAGACCCTGCGACATCATCAGTTAAATGCTAAGTACAGTAAGTGTGAATTCTGGCTAGACTGAGTTGCTTTTTTGGGCATGTGGTATCAGGAGACGGTATTTTTGTTGATCCAAAGAAGGTTACCTCAGTCAAGAATTGGCCAACTCCTCGGTCAGCTTCAGATATCCGAAGTTTTCTCGGATTGGCCGGCTATTACCAACGATTCATCAAGGACTTCTCGAAGGTTGCAGAGTCTATGACTCGCCTGTCAAGGAAGGATATAAAGTTCATCTTGGCTGAGGCTTGTGAGAAAGCATTTGAAGAATTGAAGATGAAGCTGACAACTGCACCATTGCTAGCTATACCAGACAGAACCGGGGGGTTTGAAGTTTTCTGTGACGCATCTGGCAAGGGTCTTGGATGTGTCCTACACCAGCATGGTCATGTGGTGGCATATGCATCCTGGCAACTGAAGAATCATGAGAAAAACTATCTAACCCATGACTTCGAATTAGCTGCTGTTATTTTTGCTCTGAAGATTTGGAGGCACTTCCTATTAAGTGAGAAGTGAAGATCTACACCGACCACAAAAGTTTAAAGTACATCTTCACCCAGAAAGAGCTTAATATGAGGCAACACATATGGTTAGAGCTCATGGTTGATTATGACATCGATCTCCAATACCATCTGGGAAAAGTTAATGTGGTACCAGATGCATTGAGCCGACTACCAATAATCATGACTCTTTCAGTGCAATGGAGGCTACAGGAAGCAATGCGAGAGATGGAAATTGAAGTTGTCTTACCGGGACTCCAGCATCATTGATGAATATGCAAATTCAGTCTGCCATTGTAGATCGGATTAAAGCTGCTCAGTCCGGAGATGCAAAGTTATAGAAGATCTTAGCGCAAGTCAAGGCTGGACTTCAGACGGACTTTCTTATTCATAAAGGTGGTTTTTTGAGATATGACAGTAGAGTTTGTGTGCCTTCAGGCGACATCAGAGAAGAGCTACTGAATGAAGCATATAACTCTCATTACTCCATTCATCCTGGTGGCACCAAGATGTACAAGGATCTTCGTATGAACTTTTGGTGGCATGGAATGAAGAGAAGCATGCAAGAAAGGCTGAACATCATCACGCCACTGGATTTCTTCAACCTCTGTCTATTCTGGAATGGAGGTGGCAGCACATCACCATGGATTTCATGACTGGACAACCTCGGAGTACTAAACAAAATGATACGATTTGGGTGATCGTTGATCGATTAACCAAATCAGCACATTTCATACCCTTTCGAGTGGGATAATCTACAGAAATACTTGCGAAGAAGTATATGGAGGTAATGAACTATCCTATGCCTTTAAAACTTCCTTCTAATAGACGTTGTGATGTAATCGATAACAATGCAGGAGATCGTTCGATTGCATGGGGTTCCAGTGAGTATCGTCTCTGACCGAGACATTAGATTTACGTCTCAATTCTGGAAGAGTCTGCAGTCCAATCTGGGTACCAGTCTTAGTTTCAGCACTGCACATCACCCGCAGACTGATGTTCAATCAAAACATACCGTCCAGATATGGAAGACATGATACAAGCTTCCATGCTAGATTTCAAAGGCTCATGGGAAGATCATCTGCACTTGGTAGAGTTTGCCTACAACAATAGCTACCAAGCCAACATTGGCATGGCCCCATTTGCAGCACCCTATGAAAGGAAGTGTCGATCCCCGTTGTGTTGGGATGACATTGGTGATCGAGAATTATTGGGTCCTGAGATGATTATTGAAACGGTGGATGTGGTGCACACTATCAGGGACAAGTTATGCATTGCACAAGACTGGTACAAGCACTGGGCTGATGCCAAGCGTCGTCATTTCGAGTTTCAACCAGGAGATCATGTTTTCCTAAAGATATCCCCAAACTGAGGAGTGATACGTTTTGGGAAGCGAGTGTAGGAAGATATGTGCCCTTGAGGCAATTTATCCTAATATAACATCTTGTTCGTAAATACAAAAGGTAATAATTGTTATAGTACAAATTCAATGAATCAATTACTTGGATAATTTCCTTAGACTAAAAGTGAGGTCATTATGTATCTAGATGTAGATCTCGATTGTGAGAAGTAAATGACCGACAAGAACTTAAGACTTAAAACGTTCGTGGTCATATATGTGTTGAGAATAGGATCAATTGTGAGAAGTAAATGACCGACAAGAACTTAAGTCTTAAAACTTTCGTGGTCATAGATGTGTCGAGAATAGGATATCGGCACATCGGACAGACCATTGTGTCTTTGTCTTACCCTGTAGGGTAATGATGATCTCATAGTCATTCGACCTGACGAAGTCGTAGACAAGGCACATGTGCTCATTAGAGAATGAGTTCACTGAAAGAACCAAATTAAGAGTTATTAAATGGTTAAACTTTAACTATACCGTCGTTAAATAACTCTATAGTGATGATAGGGTAGTTGGTCCTTAAGACCTAAAGTCTTTGTACGAACCTGTCTGTGAATAGTGTCACTTAGATCTATGATCTAGCTGCGAGGCCAGGCCTGTTGAAAGGTCTTAGAATGGGTGACACCTGAAGCATGCGAGGTAAGTAAAAGACTTAAATGTGATTCGTCTCTTCCGTTAAAGGAAAGTTAATGTCACAAGCTCAGTACGGTTCTTTGTGCTAAACCTCGGCCGGGGTACGTTGTAGGATGTACAACGTGTATATAACAAAGACCGCTGTATACTGGCCAATGCTGCTAGTGGGGTTGACAGTTTAACCATACCCTAGGTCATTCAGGGACATAGTTATGACAAAGGGACTATAACTGCGGTATTCATCACTGACACAGTCTAAGTGATCTCGGTGATATTTTGTCGATGTGTCAATCATGTAAGTATGATTCTGAAACATGGACGACACCTGCTACTCGTGGTTATTGTCGTCTAGGGGTTTCGAGCCCCAACATTTAGTAGGGTCAGGTTGTATGGTCTCACACCGAGCTTGGTTCAGTCTTAGTAATAGGAAGAATTTAGGAGGAGCGCACTCGGGTGCATGAGAATAATTAAAGTCTCTAAAAAGTTAAGTCGACCTATATTAAATGAGATTTAATAAAGGTCGCATTAGTTTTCAGCTATTAAATGAGATTTAATAATGTCGCAAAATGTTTGCGACTTTAGCATTAGTAGAATGCTGAATGGGATTATTACGTATAATGCAAACAAGGTTGAAATACATTATAAATGGTTTATAATGATATTTTGATACATATAAATAAATAGAAATGGATAGATGGCTCTTTGTGATGGTCCCATCTGAACCAAGCTTTCCAACGAATCTGGAATCGGCAAAATCGGAGTTGTAGAACTCAAGTTATGGCTCAAAAGGCCAAAACTGGGGTTTTGCCCAGTTCTGGTCTGACCTGACCTAGTTGGACTGGGCTAGCCCGCCCAATTGGGCAAGGCTAGCCTGCCCAACCGGGCAGGGGCAAGCCCAGCCCGCCAAGCAGGCAGGTCAAAACCTGCCCGCACTATGGCGGGCGGGTCAGCTCGCGTGCCCAGGCACGTGCTGTCGCCCAAATTGAACTGGGCATGCCCAGTTAGCCGTGGGCCCCCACCTAAGGGGCCCAATCTTCCAAAAACCCTAGGAGGGTTGTGACGACTACGAATTAGCCAAATTTTGATTTTGTTGCTCAACTTTGAGCAATTGTTTGAGGGGTCAAATGAAGTCGGAATTCGTCGACGTTTGTTCCTATGCGTTCACCGTTCGAAGCTATACAAATTGTTAGGTTGTATCATTTCTAAAGCTCAACGGTGAGGGAGAATTAATTCGTCAAAGTTTAACCTTTATGAAAGGCAAACTAACTTAATTAAATTCTCTAATTTTATTTTAGTCACACATCGGATATGATGATAAGGGGAGGGCCGGCCGCCTATATGAATATGGGCCAACACTCCCCTTGAAAACTTGCACCAAGGCTCCGAAAATTGAGAAGCTCACAAAAGTTTTGACCACGCTCAAATTTCGAGACAAAATTATTCTCTCCAATTTCTTCCGTTTCCTTCACGTTCATTCTAGCAAAATGATGCAGAGATTTGGATATTGATCTGAAGTATAAGACGTCAGATCGACCTCAAGTGAAATTTTCTTCGGTGAGTGATTGGGCCAGAGACGCAGTATCGGCTCGCTACGGGTGGGTCGGTTCATGGGTGCAGAGGCGGCAAGCTTGGGGAGCGCAAGGCGGTTCGGTACACCTTGCAGGTACAAGCAAGGTTCCGGGTATGTGGTTAATTAGCTTTATTTAATTATTATGTCGCAGTAGCATTAGATCTTTCTTGGGGTGGTCAGATCCACCCCAAGTTAGCAGAGATCCTAGCTTAGGGTCTTGATCCTTAGGGTACTCATTAAATAGTTTAATGATTTATTTATTTCCGCTACTTTGTTTTTGCTTCTATAGTCCGTCCGACGTAGGATGTGCATAGAATTGTGCCCTAAGGGTCCACAAAAACCCTTCAGTGGTATCCGAACTCTAGGTTTGAATGTTGATCTTAGGACTGCGATGTTAATAATTAAATAAATACTTTTAAAATGCATGCAAAAGATTTTTAAATTTATGCGATATTGTTAAAAATGAAACCGCCTCTTATTTGAAATGTTTTAAAATTGTTTTATATGATAAAATTGTTTTATATGATAAAATTGTTTTAGAAACATGAAAAAGTTTTATGATGTTTTTAAAAACCAAGTTTTCGAATAAAAAATTATGCGATAATTTTTATGAAACTGTAAATTTTATTTAGATAAATTTTTTAAAATTTTAAAATCATGTTCAAATTTAAGTGTTAAATTTTAGAATGCATGTTTATTGTTTATTAGATAAATCTTTAATATACCGTTCTATTTAAATTGTTAAATAGTTGGACACCTATTTTATGCGATGAAATTAGTGTTGTTTATGTTTAATGGCCATGCTTTATTTGATATTTCATGAAACCTTGTAGGTTAGCCATTAAAATCTGTTTAAAAATTTATAAGATGAATTTTTTAAATGACATGCTATGTTTTAATAAAACGTTACAATTTTTAAAAATCTAATTCCTGATTATGGTAGTCCTTTAACGACGGTTATTATTTTAATCGTTATCATAATAATTCTCATTAAAAGACTACACTTTAAAGTGTTGTAAATGATTTTATTAAAATCCTAATAATGATTTGGTAGCACGTTGAACAAATGAACCTTATAGTTGAGAAGGACTTAATAAAAGTTATTAACAAATCCTAATAAATTCTGAATTTTAAGGATTCCACTAGTTGATAGGATTAATTAGTGTTAATAAAAGCCTTTTAGTTTACGACACTTATATAAATGATAAGTCACATTCAATGGACCATGATACCGGTAAATGTGCTTGGCTAAGTTTGTTGGGTCACCCTAAGTAGACTAGGGGTAAGTGATACTGGCTTAGTTAATTCCCTGGCCGTGTCCACTGGACCGCAATGACACGAATCATGATTATATGACATCCTGAACTATACCTAAGTCTAATACGTTAATAATCTTTTTCAAGATAAAATGTGACCCTTCTTGTTTTAGAGCTTGGCAACTATAGGACCCATGTTACAGTTGTTGAGCACACTCAAGCTGTGACATGACAACCTTATAGAAACCAACTTCTTGTTACATATGATGTAGTCTAAGACTTGACCCAAACCGTCGTGTTATGAATACACCGAGCGCCGATGCAAGTTAAGCTAGACACGAAAACAAGGGTCTGACTAGGCTAGCCATTATGATTTGGATGAGTACACTCATGATCATAAGTGGCTAGGGGTAAAATTACAAAGGGAGTCATATTTTATATGATTGATGAAGAGTTCATTTACTGACTGCAGAGTCAAACAACTTGTTGAGCACACTCAAGGTTGTTAGACTCAGGGTAGTTGGATCCCTCTCCCACGAATTTTAATTATAATAATTTTTTTATTATTATGGCTTAAAAATTCTTTAAAATGGTGGGAGAATATAGTTTAATAAAAACCTCTTAAACTATACCAGAACATATGCTAATTCATTTCTATTAATAATGCAGTATGGAGTCGGGTCTAAAATTCATTATCGAGAAGAACGTGTTAGATGTGACAAATTACACGGATTGGCTTAGGAACATGAAGCTGGTCCTCTTGCTAGCCGAGATTGGATATATACTGACTGAAGACGCTCTGGAAAGCCCTGACTAGGATGTCACCAACGAGGAGAAGAATGCCTAGAAGCAGTACCAAAAGGATGCAGAGAAGGCAAGGTTTACTTTGGCCTCTATGACCAACGACCTGCAAAGGAAGCACGAACATATGGATGTTTGTAGCATGCTTCTGAATGCTGAGGAGTTGTATGGTAAGCATTCAAGAGCTACCAGGTTTGAGGCCATATGCAACCTTTGGGGAGCTAAGCTGACGACGGGCCCTATGCAGGATCATGTTATAAACATGATCTGCTACGTAGAGGATGCGGCCAAGCTAGGATTTGTCCTCAAGAACGAAATGAGTGTGGACATAATCCTGAGATCTTTGCCCCCCTGACTTCAATCTGTTCATTACCAGTTTCATAATGAACAGTACTAAAGTGGAACTTCCTGGTCTCCTCAACATGCTCTGGCAGTTTGAGGAGATTGAGAAAAGCCAACAACAGCGTTGGTTGTAGGCCATGCCCCTTCCTACTAGCCTAACGGCAAGGGAAAGAAGAGGCATGCCCATCAACATTCAAAAGAAAAGAAGGGGAAGAAGAAGAACAAAGGGGTTTCGTTGAAATCTAAATGCTTCCACTGTCACAAGACATGACATTGGAAGAGGAATTGCAAGGTCTACCTGTAAGGTCCTTGACTTTGAGGAAAACACTAGAAGGGTGGTTGAAAAGTGTTTATGCAATTTAAAAAGATAGTTACACCAAATTAAATTCCTAACCAACAATTAATGCGGAATGAATGTTAATCCCAAAATGAAGCAATGCAAACACAAGGATGTTTCAAGGGTTCGGATTACCCATGTCACTTCCTGGCTTGTTCTCGGTAATCCTTCGTCCTTTCCACACGGATACAACCGGATACTCAAGTTAGAACCCTAACTTGAGGTTTCCTTTAAACCCACTTGTAGCAACCCTAATCGAAATACACTCGATGTCTTTGACTCCCACAACCTGGGAGAGAGCAAATCACTATCACAACCCGAGAGTAAATCAAATAACGAAAGTTACGAAATATGAAATTAAACAACACTAACAATCACCTATGCCTTGAAGTAGAACTTGAAGGAGAGTGTGTTGTGTGTTGAATGACTCTCTTGGAAGAGAAGAAAGACCTTTCTCTTGACTGCACCAAATGCCTAGAAGATTTCTCTTTGGTTCTAGGTTGGAGAGCAAAGATTAAAGATAGGAATTCTAGGGCTTTAGGATTTTGAGTGCTTTGATCTTGGAAGAATGAAAGCTTGAATGAATGAGCAAGTGAGTAATCAAATGAGTAACCTCTCAATAGAACAGTAGAGGATGCCTTTATAGTTTCCCTAAAGCCCTCAAACAAAATTCCCAAAAGCCCCTTTGAAATCCATTAAGAAACAACCAACGGATAGATACTGCACACACAACAGTCGACTGTTGAACAAAACACAATCGACTGCTACAATGTGTCAGAGGGTAGGTGAGAATTCAAACGGTAACTTACCATGTGGACAGTCGACTGATTAGGAGTAGACTGTCGACTGTTAAACCAACAGGCGACTGTAAATCCTTCTACAGGCGACTGGCCGTAATCAGAGTAAGTTGAGAAAGTATCAGAAAAGTCTGGGAATACAGGACATGCGACTGTTGAAGAGAAGACAGTCGACTGTAAATCCAACAGGCGACTGTAGTTCATTCTACAGATGACTGTCACAATCCCTGAAATTTTTCAGAGAGTTGAGTCTGCAGAGAGGCTCAAAGACAAACGACTGTTGAAGCATTGACAGTCGACTGTGCCATTGTACAGTAGACTGTAAATACAACATCAATCGACTGGCCTGATCAAACTGAGAATAATCTTGGGCAAAAAGTAGACAGGTGACTGACTTACAAATCACAGTCGACTGTCTCTCAGACAGGTGCCTGTGAAATTCACATCAGTTGCCTGATAAAGTTAAAGCTTAGAAGCCCAAAAATCAATTGATTAGATATGTGCATAACAGGCGACTGTAGAACAAAATATAGTCAACTGTTTTTAGACAGGCAACTGTAAATCGTTCAGCAGTCGACTGTTGAGATCACACTAAGCATATAATATGAATTGGAGTCAAAGGAAACATGATCTAATGATTTTCTATGACTGGAATGAAGATGTATGTGTGCTCCATCATAGTTCTACTTCTAAGCTACATACTAGAAGACAAAAAGAGGATTACATTTGTAGAAGTCTTCCTTCTTTCCAAAGTATGAGCTTGAAGTCTTCTAGGAGCTTCAATCACCATCTTTGATCATCCAATCCACTATTCTTGTTTTCATTGATCTTTGATTGACATCCATTGCTAAATGATCTTCATGAAATGCTTAGGCAATGAATTAACTGCAAATTGGGAATTAGTCACAAGTATTTATGTTTGCTCATCATTAACACCAAGTAGGGAGAAGCCCAATACTCAACATTCTCCCCCTTTTTGATGATGATAAATAAACATAAAGAAAAAGATAAATAATTGTGGTTAAAGAAAACTTACTCTCCCTACATAGATGGCACTCAAGTTAGTCAATAGATATTGGGGCATCTCAAGATCAAATGAAGCAAATGAGTAAGATATGCATGAATGGAATGATTTGCTTGAATCCATGAAATCTAGGATTTTATAATCCATGTTCATTATATCTTACTCCCCTTGAATCTAAGGCAACTTCAATCTTAGATTCTAGTGTAATTAGAATTTATTTAGCACATACATTATGAATCTGTTTATTTCTATCCACCTATGGCATTATCCAAAAGGTGGGAGTGAAATAACAACAACAATCGTGCTAAATAAATACTAACATGAGAGTATAAAGATAGGATGTATATTCAATTCGTTGCCAACAAATCTTTGGAGAAAAAACTAATCACACAAGGGCATCTTATTGACATACATACCAAAAACTCATAAAACACACGAGATATATGTTGACTAAAGGAACGAGAATCCAATATCAACATTTTAAGCTATAAGAGGAAACATCGTCTCAAATCACATCATACAAATGATATTGCATATAAGGAGACAATTTCACAAAGTTCACACATATAAGATAAACAATGAGACAATGTGTGAAATAGAAAATGAAGTAACTGCATTTTCATATATATATATATGATCAAAGATACACGAGCACAAAATACATCCATAAACTCATGTACATTCAAAAAAATGATCAAAATACATACATCATCCAGACAACATCCCAAAACAATAATATATGATCCATACATACTGACACTCTAAAAAAATCTCAACCCTAACATAAAGTCTAAGTCTAAGGGTGAGTGTCCATATCAGCAGCAAGGAGGAGGCCAAACAATCTGCAACTCCTGAGTCTCTGGATCAACCGCGGAATCCTCTGGAGGAGGAGCAGCAGCAACAATAACATCCTGAGGAGCAGCAACACCATGATGCTCAACAATCTCAGTGATGGTAGGCGGAGGAGGCTGAGGTGGAACAAAGCGTCTGAGGTGCTCAGGGAAAGGAATTCCCTGATGTTGGAACGATAGAAAAAACAACTCATAGAGACCAGAAATCCTCTCGTCCAAAAGGTTATGAGAGGGTGCGGCTGAGGTAGATGGCTGATCAGCTGGAGGAATGGTAGATGACGAAGGATCAGAGGTAGGTTGCCTATTCTTAGATGTTGACTGTAGAGCCGAAGAGGACTTCGACTTCGCAAAAGCATCTAGGAGAGGACCAAGAGGCAAAGGCTCGAAGGGAGTCAAATCAATACCAAAATGACGAAAAACAAGGATAAGGAGACCACCATATGGAATGTGGGAAGAGGCAGTAGTAAACTCGACCTTGTCCATCCTATCAAGGAGGATGCCGACCCAGTTTACTGACATGCCAGAAAAGATAGCATACATGCACCGGAGAATCTCCTGGGAGGGCTGGTCGGAAGATCCATACTTTGACAGGATGTTGGACTTCACCACAAGGTGAACATCCCAACCCCTAGCCGTGAACATGGAGGCCCGGACTCCAGAAGACAGGAAAGAGGGGATCACACAGAACATGTCCTGAAGGACATCCTGATCGAGATCACCAACATCAGAAATATAGATGTCAGCAGGAAGGGAGCCAGTATAGGGGATCCTCAGAATGGTCCCTAAGAGAGTAGGGTCAAGACGGATGCGGGTCCCCTGAACCACAGTGTCAATCTCTCATGTATCAACATATTCACTGCGAATGCGGTTGGCGTAGAATAATTTGACCAAGAAGGGATAGGCACGTGGAGAGTCGATATGAGATTATCGAAAAAGATCACCGAAGCGGGTAGACGAGAGTATCTCAGAGAGTCTCTCAGTAGTAAAAGCCTGATATACAATAAATCGCTCACGAAGGAGCCTGATCCCTAGCATGGAGTGAAACTTTGCCAGACAAGAATCGTCTCGGCAAATAGGAACTAAAGGATCAGCAGGAGTCACTGCATGATTTTGGTCTTGAGGAGAATCGGAACTAGACTCAGGGTGGGTGTCAGCAGCCACCTGAGTAGGTTCAGCCTCAGCGGCAGGCTCATTGATACAAACACCAACGGGCTTACGCTAACGCTTTACAAGTGGCTCAGCTTCGGAGGAGGAAGAAGAAGGAGAATATCAACTCGAAGAGTCAAAGGGAGGATCAGCGTTCTTGGTGTGGGATTTGTGGGGTCGTTTGGTTTTGACAATGGTCGGCTTAGATATCCTAGAACGTTTAGGAGCAACAGCCTTCTCCTTGGTCTTGGGTGCCATTGTGTAATCAACCAAAAGGAGCAAAAGAACAAACCGTATGAATGAATTGACACGAGAGAGAACGATACCTAAACGGTGATGAACGACTGAGAGGGAGACAAGCGACCAAGAACTCGAAAGAACAGAGGAGAGAGGCATCGAAAGAACGCGAAATCGACGGAGGAGTGATCGACAGTGGAGTTCGAAGGAGGTAGGCGAGGGAGTTTTCAGTCAGATGAGAGAGAAAACAAGTGATCGAATCAACGGCTCTCGATGATATAAAGAGGGGTCTAAAGAATCTGGGCCGTTGGATCGAAAAATCGACGGCTCAGATCAAGTTAACGAACTGCCAAACAGTTGACAGTCGACTGATGAACAATCGTCAGTCGACTGGTTGAAAGGATAAATATGGGCTTAGGTTGGCAGACAGTCGACTGTCGATTAATGCACATTCACCTGTCGGAGGGACAGTCGACTGTAATTAACACATCAGTCGATTGACAGAGAATCAAAAATTTGATGATAAAAAACAGAGACTTCTGGAGATCTGGACAGGCGCCTGATGACAAAATTACAGTCGCTTGTTACATGGACAGTCGACTGTAAAATATTCATCAGTCGCTTGTGCGAAAAATACAATCTGCTGTTTGATAAAATTGAGTTGGGCAGTCGACTGTCGAAGGAATGACAGTCGTCTGTCCTGGTCCAGAGTGCACAAAGAGATAAGAATCCAGAAAAAGAATGGAGACAACTCACCCTAGGACCTATATGCTAACACAAATCTAATCATGAAATCAATATCAAGATACAAAATATTTGCATATAAAACTCGTAAAACTAACCGGACAATCAAAAATATCAAAAACTCAAGTACATCTCTTAAAGCAAATATATGTGAAACATATAACCTATCAAAAGAATAGAAGTACCATGATGATATGAGTTCAAATATGATATAACATGAAGGTTGAACTCCTAAATTTCAGATTCACCCATAATCCCTAATTCTCCATGCAACCTCACAAATGAATCTTCTTTAAGAGGTTTAGTGAAGATGTCGGCGATTTGTTTTTGGGTTTCAATGTACTCTAAGATGATGTCTTTCTTAGCTACATGATCATTGATAAAATGGTGTCTCACATCTATATGTTTGGTACGGGAGTGATATACCGGATTCTTGGAAAGACATATAGCACTTTGGTTATCAACCATGATAGTGTAAGTATCACGATTGACGCCATAGTCCTTAAGAGTGTGTCTCATCCAAAGAACTTGTGCACATGCTAGACCCACGACAATATATTCAGCTTCAGTCATGGACAATGATACTGAGTTCTGCTTCTTGGAGAACCAAGAAACTAGGGAATTTCCTAGAAAATGGCAAGTGCCACTAGTACTCTTCCTATCGGATTTGCATCCGGCGAAGTCGGCATCACTATATGAGATTAACTCATATGTGCTAGATTTAGGGTAAAGTAACCCATAATCTAGTGAATGATTGAGGTAACGAAAAATTCGTTTAACCGCAATCAAGTGTGACTCCTTAGGTATAGCTTGATATCTAGCACAAAGGCATACAGAAAACATGATATCAGGCCTACTGGCAGCTAAATAGAGTAAGCTACCGATCATACCTCGATATAGACGAACGTCTACATCTTTTTTGTTCTTATCCTTGTGTAGATGGGTTGTCGTGCTTATGGGAGTCCGTTTGCTTGAAGACGATTTCATCCCAAATCGCTTGATAAGCTCCCTTGTATACTTGGTTTGATGTATGAAAGTTACATCCTTCATTTGCCGAATTTGCAGTCCAAGGAAATAGTTGAGCCCACCCATATGGCTCATCTCGAATTCATCCTTCATAGACTTAGAAAATTCTTGGCAAAGATTAAAGTTAGTAGATTCAAATATAATATCGTCTACATAAACTTGAATCAATAGGATGTCATTTCCATAATCCTTAATAAAAAGTGTTGAATCAACTTCACCCATTTTAAAACCTAAATCCAAAAAAAGGTTTTGAGTCGATCATACCAAGCTCTAGGAGCTTGTCTCAACCCAAATAACTCTTTCTTAAGTTTGAAAATATGGGTTGGAAAATTTTCATGAATAAAACCGGGTGGTTAAGAAACATACACTTCTTCATTACCAATACCATTTAAAAAGGCACTTTTGATATCCATTTGAAATAGTTTGAAATTCTTATGAGATGGAAAAGATAAAAGCAATCTAATAGCTTCTAATCTATCTATGGGGCAAAAGATTCTTCGAAATCAATACCTTCTTCTTGCCGGTAGCCTTGAGCTACTAACCTTGCTTTGTTTCTTGTGATGACCTTGTTCTTATCGGTCTTGTTCTTGAAGATCCACTTGGTCCCAATCACTTGGTGACCGCTTGGAAGAGGAACGAGCTCCCAAAATTCATTTCTCTCGATTTGTATGAGTTCTTCTTCTTCCATTGCCACTATCCAAGAGCTATCCTCACATGCTTTTGGATTTTCTTTGGCTCAATGGTAGAGACAAATGCGCAATGAGAGAATTCTTCAATTCTAGACCTTGTTCGAACACCCACACCAATATCTCCAATAATTTGGTCATAAGGGTGATTACGAACGGTTGGGTAAGCTTTGGGAATCCCTTCATCACTTGGAACATCTTCAACAATCTCATTAGCAGTGTTAGTCTCAATAATAGAGTCATTAATCTTGACATTACTAAGAGAATCACATATAGCATCTACACTATCATCAATAACATGAGGAAAATCAAAATCTTCATAAAATGATACGTGTAGTGATTCCTCGATCGTTGAAGAGGTTTTGTTGTATATCCGGTAGGCTTTGCTATGTGTGGAATATCCAAAAAAAAATTCCTTCATCGGATCTTGGCTCAAATTTATCTAAGTTACCAAAGGTGTTCTTGATAAAACATTTTGAACCAAAAACTCGAAAATATTTAACTTGTGGCTTTTTGTCATAAAATATCTCAAAACAAGTTTTGTTCATTCGGGGTCTCACTTGAATCTTATTGAGTACATAACATGCCGTGTGCATCGCCTCTGCCCAAAATTATAGTCCAAGATGACTGTCATGGAGCATGGTATGGGCACACTCAATTAGGGTCCTATTTAAGGGTGGCAATTCGGGCTGGCCCTGTCTTATCGGGCCGTGCCTGCCCAGCCCGGATTTCTTAAAGGACCGGGCCGGCCCGGCCCGATAAGACTTCGGGCCATTCTGAGGCGGCCCGGGCACGGTCCGATAAAAATTCGGGCCGCCCGGCCCGGTCCAATAGGCTTGAAAGAGTTATTTTATCATACATTATTTATCATTATTTTGACACGATGTGATGAAGGAAGGGAAGAGCTTTGAACTTAAAAAGCCTAGACAATAACAACTTGACTCAAATGGAACAAAAAATGAGAAGCTTTCTACACAATAACACTTACACAAATCAAACAGACAACAACAAAATCTAACCTTTATGCCTCCAGCTCACTAAAACCAACACAAAATACTAAAATCAAGGCACAAGATCTCACCTTGAAGGCTTCCCATGTTCCCAATCTCGGCAGGAATGCTCCTAGAAGGTTGTTGACATTAAGATACAAATCAACCAACTCGGTCAAGTTCGCAAAATCTTTAAGAAGGAGAGATTCCTTATTTCGTGATAAAAGAGGATCTGAATCAACAAGAATCTCCCCTACATTTCCTGCTCAATTACAGACCAGTGTTTGTTTCGGTTCACTCTTGTTTGCAACGACATTAAATAAGGCAGACTCATCTTAATCAACCTTTTAAAAATAGCAATAATAATGGGGAAGCTAAGGTTAAGTGGGTGGTCAGTCAAATTGATTATTGAAGTGGGTGTGGAATCTGGATTGTGCATGTGCGACATGTGGTCAAAGACTCAAACAGTTACAGAAACTACCAAGACTCAAACTCTTAAAGTGCTTTTGTTTCGGGCCGGGCCGCCCAATGGGCTAAATAACTCGGCCCGGGTCCGGCCCAAAAATGAACCGGGCCGGGCCGGGCCGGCCCGATAAGAATTTCGGGCCAAAATTGTCGGCCCAGGCACGGTCTTATCGGGCCGGGCCCGTGCCGGGCTATCGGGCCGGGCTGAAAATTGCCACCCCTAGTCCTATTCTTTCTCTCTACAACCCCATTTTGTGGTGGTGCACGGGAAAAGAAAAATTGTGAGTTATCCCGGTGTCATCACAAAACTTTGTAAAAGACTCATTCTCAAATTCTCCTCCATGATCACTACAAATAGTGATAATGGTGGATCTTAAGAAATTTTGAATCTTCGTTGCAAATATGGTAAACTCTTCAAAGGCTTCATTCTTATTAGTTAAAAATGAGACCCAAGTAAATCTAGAGAAGTCGTCAATGACAACTAATCCATAATGAGCATTGCCTAAAGAAGCGGTTCTAGTTGGCCCAAATAAATCTAGATGAAATAATTCTAGGGGCCTCTTAGAAGTTATGCCTTCTTTAAGTTTGAAAGATGATTTACTAAGTTTACCTCTTTGACATGACTTTTTCTTACTAAAAGTAATTTTTGAAAAACCTTTGACAAGATCATGCTTAGCTAACTTATATAAGTGCTGAAAATAAACATGACCAAAACGACGATGCCATAATAGTTGTTCATTTATATTAGCAACTAAGCAATGTTCTACGATTTTAGGCAAGCTCAAATAATAAATATTTTTACGCCTAATACCGGTAAATAAAACATGTGAATAAGAATCAACAATTTTACACAAACCTTCTCCAAAATTAACCATGTAACCTTTGTCACAAAGTTGACTAATGGAGATGAGGTTATGACACAAACCACTAACTAAATATACATTAGTAATTAAACGTTCGGAGGAATTACCGACTATACCTACTCCAATGATGGTTCCCTTTTGATTACCTCCAAAAGTGACCGTTGCACCATCCTTGATGCTAATCACTTCGGAGAGCAATGCGGGATCTCCTGTCATGTGTTTGGAGCAACCACTGTCGAATATCCATCCTGTCCTTTTAGAGCTAATTTGACCTTTATTGCTCTCTTTCTTTCTCTTGGGTACCTACATAGTATACCACAAGCTCATGGTACCCAATTTTTGTTGGGTCCAAGGGGATTAGCCCTTTGGAAGCCAAGTCCAAGTGGACTTTCGCTTTCCAACATAATTACCACTATTAATAATATCATGAAAATAGGAATCAATATAGGCATTCCTATCATTTAAGCTTGTGCTCTTAGGACCCCAAATTATGTATGTTTTGGGAGTCATTTTCCAAGTTGCATGCACGTTTGATTGATTTCTATGTGGTGTGTGCATCTTAGGAACATGAGTTCTAGCATAAAAATGAGGAGGAGGATATGCATTAGACATATATGGGTAGTATGCATGCTTAGGAACATGCATGTTGTATGAAACATATAGAGCATGCATGACATGTGGTGGATGTGCATATATGCACGAATGATGCGCATGAGCATATGAGTGTATATGGTCACGTGCATGAGTAGTTCTCATGTGTGGTTTTGCATGTGTCCGTGGGTGTGGAGCATAAAATGTGTTATGTGTGTCCACTTGTGAAGTAGGAGATTTTCTACGTGGATGAAGGTTGGTGTACATGTAAGCATGGTCTCTCTTTTGGTTTCCACCCTTAGCGGGGTTCTTGCCAAAAGGGAGTGAAGGTGAAGTGGTGGATTTCTTGGTAGGTTTGCTAACCATAGTGTCTTTGACACCACTTGTGGATGCACCGGAGGTTGACCTTACAAAGTCTATAGTAACACCACTATAGAAGGTACGAGCATTGGATGCATTCGCTTCCACAAAACCAAGACAAACACGATGTGTGGCCGGAAATTGGTTTGCTAGCAAATTGTCCAATTGTCCTTTCCCCTTATTAAATCTTATAAAACGGGAGGACATGAGCTCATATTTCTCCTTAAGAGAAGAAATATTGGTATCCAAGGTGGACACCCGTGCTTTGAGCTCGTGCACTTGGGTGTTAAGGGAATCATTCTCTAAACCCAATTGTGTGTTTTGTGAAGCTAGATCACTATTATCCTCAGGATACGTTTGATCTAGTTTAGATTTGAGGGTATTCGCCTAATTTCTCAAAGTGACATTTTGAGAAGCCAAATTTGCTTTCTCAAGAGTTAGTGTATCAACAATGGTGTCATTTTTGATAATGCAGGGAATGGATGGCTTGCTAACATTCAATTTCTTTAAACTAGTATATCTAAGCAAATAGTTCTTCATTAGCAATACACAATTCATCCATTGTTACCTCGGGTTCATCGATGTCGGAATCACTCTCATCGGAGAGTGGATCTTCCTGGGCCATGAAACACATGTGGGCACTTTCACCCTTCTCATCCTCAGATTCGCTTGAGGAATCTCCACTTGAGTCATCAAATATACCGACAAGTCCTTTCTTCTTGTCCTTCTTGAATATGTCCAACTTGTGGTACTTTGGTGTCTTCCACTTCTCTTTGTTTTGGAGCAATGGGCAATCCTTCTTGATGTGCCCTGGCTTATTACACTTAAAACAAAGAGGGGAAGTGTTATTAGTCGAATCAAATTTATTCTTGGAGGGAAATTTACCTTTGCGAAAGAAGCGTTGGAATTTCTTCGCCATTTGATCCATCTCCTCCAAGTCCATCGCATTTTTTGATTCTTCACTATCGGAAGATGAAGAATTAGCTTTGAATGCTAAATATTCTTCTTTGCCTCTGAAGGGTTCATCATAGCTCGAATCTTCAATCGGTTCTCACGTCTTACTTCGTAAGACATGAGAGTGCTGATGAGATTCACGACTGTGTAAGTCTTCATGTCGTTGACCTCCTCGATGGCGATAATTCTTCTTTTCCATTTGGAGGTCATTCCCATTATGATCTTCTTTACCTTTTCTTGTTGGGACTAGACTTGCCCAAGAGCTTCCAGTTCATTGGTGATGTCGGTAAAACGTCCGTACATCGTTGCTATGCTTTCATTTTCTTGCATGTGAAACATATCGAAATTTTGCACGACAACATATAGTTTAGAAAGTTTTACCTTGTTCGTTTCCTCATGGGTAACAACGAGATGGTTCCAAATTTGATATGCACTTTTACATGTGCATATCTTGTTGAACTCATCCGGGTCCAACACACAATGAAGAGCATTCATTGCCTTCGCGTTGTTGACTTCGACAGATTTCTTGGAGGACGTCCACTTATGGAAATCCTCTTCGGTGGGATCTACATATTCCTTGTGGAGGGTTCTCTAAAGAGAAGCACTCCTTAGGAACGTCTCCATCCAGCATTTCCAATAGCCGAAATTCGTGCCATTGAAACGCGGAGGACGCACCGTTGATTGACCTTCGAAGACGGTTGATGCACCATCACGATTGTACAAATCCGTGGAGGAACTTTGTTGTTGTTGGATGCCATAGCAATAAACCAGTGCTATGATACCAATTGTAAGGTCACTGTCTATGAGGAAAACAATAAAGGGGGGTTGAATAGTGTTTATACAATTTAAAAAGATAGTTACACCAAATTAAATTCCTAACCAACAATTAATGCAGAATGAATGTAAACCCCAAAATGAAACAATACAAACACAAGAATGTTTCAAGGGTTCGGATTACCCAAGTCACTTCCCGGCTTGTTCCCGGTAATCCTTCGTCCTTTCCACACGGATACAACCGGATACTCAAGTTAGAACCCTAACTTGAGGTTTCCTTTAAACCCACTTTTAACAATCCTACAAGTGAAATCGAAATACACTCGATGTCCTTGACTCCCACAATCTGGGAGCAAGCAAATCACTCTCACAACCCGAGAGTAAATCAAATAACGAAAGTTACGAAATATGAAATTAAACAACACTAACAATCACCTATTCCTTGAAGTAAAACTTGAAGGAGAGGGTATTGTGTATTGAATGACTCTCTTGGAAGAGAAGAAAGACCTTTCTCTTGACTGCACTAAATGCCTAGAAGATTTCTCTTTGGTTCTAGGTTGGAGAGTAAGAGATTAAAGATATGAATTCTAGGGCTTTAGGATTTTGAGTGCTTTGATCTTGGAAGAATAAAAGCTTGAATGAATGAGCAAGTGAGTAATCAAATGAGTAAACTCTCAATGGAAAAGTAGAGGCTGCCTTTATAGTTTCCCTAAAGCCCTCAAACAAAATTCCCAAAAGCCCGTTTGAAATCCGTTGGGAAATAGCCAACGGATAGAATCTGTACACTCGACAGTCGACTACTGAACAAAACACTGTCTACTACTGCAATGTGTTAGAGGGTAGGTGAGAATTCAAACGGTAACTTACCACGTGGACAGTCGACTGATTAGGAGTAGACAGTCGACTGTTAAACCAACAGGCGACTGTAAATCCTTCTACAGGCGACTGGCCGTAATCAGGGTAAGTTGAGAAAGTCTCAGAAAAGTCTGGGAATACAGGACATGCGACTGTTGAAGAGAAGACAGTCGACTGTAAACCCAACAGGCGACTGTAGTTCATTCTACAGATGACTGTCACAAACCCTGAAATTTTCCAGAGAGTTGAGTTTGCAGAGAGGCTCAAAGACAGACGTCTGTTGAAGCATTGACTGCCGACTGTGCCATTGTACAGTCGACTGTAAATACTACATCAATCGACTGGCCTGATCATACTGAGAATAATCTTGGGCTGAAGGTAGACAGGTGCCTGACTTACAAATCATAGTCGACTGTCTCTCAGACAGGTGCCTGTGAAACGCATAGTAGTCGCCTGATAGAGTTAAAGCTTAGAAGACCAAAAATCAACTGATTAGATATGTGCATAATAGGCGACTGTAGAACAAAATACAGTCAACTGTTTTTAGACAGGCAACTGTAAATCATTCAGCAGTCGACTGTTGAGATCACACTAAGCACATAATATGAATTGGAGTCAAAGGAAACATGATCTAATGATTTTCGATGACTGGAATGAAGATGTGTGTGTGATCCACCATAGTTCTACTTCTAAGCTACATACTAGACGATAAAAAATGGATTACATTTGTAGAACTCTCTCTTCTTTCCAAAGTATGAGCTTGAAGTCTTCTAGGAGCTTCAATCACCATCTTTGATCATCCAATTCACTATTCTTGCTTTCATTGATCTTTGAGTGACATCCATTGCTAAATGATCTTCATGAAATGCTTAGGCAATGGATTAACTACAAATAGGGGATTAGTCACAAGTATTTATGTTTGCTTATCATTAACACCAAGTAGGGAGAAGCCCAGTACTCAACACTACCTTACGGAAAAGAAGGGGCATGGAGATGCCTCTACCTCAGGTACAAATCTTATTTAAGTGCATTATAGTTTTCATAAAAGCTTTACTACATGGTATAAGATACCGGTATGTTTAGCTAAGACATCTGTATACTGTCTACAGGTGCGTGAAGCAGAGAATGGAAGAAGTTCCCTACACGGTCGGCATCGGAGTAATCATCACTGTTGGGGCCGACAAGGAACTTTGAGATATCAAAAAGCGAACGATACTTCTTTATTTTGAATAAATGTATCGAGTTTTTGTCTTAAAACAATATTTGAGTGACTGTAACTTAAAGGCTCTGCGTTGAACAAATTTTTCATCTCTGGATGAAATTATGGATATCTTGGGAATATATGCTCTGTTTGATTCTATGATTTGTTATGAATGACTGGTTAAATTGCTGAGTATGGCTATCTGTATTGGTGACTATTATTCCTGAGCTGTCGTGGATGCTTCTGTGTTGATAAGATTAATCTGAGCTGTCGGTATATATATTTATTTACTAATCCTTCCTAACTGGTAAGTCCCAAAGAGCGTATATATTAGATATGATCTTAATGATATGCATAATGAGAATAATTCTTGTTGGACTGCATTTAATGCTTCAAAGTAAGAAGATTAATGCAGTTAAAAGTAAATAAAAGTGTAAGAAGTTTTGATTGAGTAAGTTGCTATCAAGACTCCTATAAACGGATCTTGATATGACTTATTCGTCAAAGTCAACTTGATACTGATAGATTCCACCTTAATTAATTCAGCACGAATATGGCTGGTTATGCTTGATAAATATTCTAAATAAGATTTAGATATTTAAGTTGAAGCATTTAACCAGACGGTTCTTAAAATCATTGGGAGCAAGCACATTACTTAGTTCCAGTTTTGTGACTAAGTAAAAACTCTGTATTATAAAGCCACCTATATGTGACATCAAATCAAAAGAGTTTTGATTGAGTCAAAGATATAGAAACTTTGGTGTCATTAATGTACTGGACATAATTGACACTAGAATAATTGGTATATAATATGATTGACTTGTAGGAATGATAAACATTACATCAAGTTTTGTATGCTAATCATTAGCTATACAAGAAAGGAAATCATTGGATGAGATCCAAAGATGGTTTCGAAGGATCATCCCTGGGTAATCAAATGGTGTATTAATAATAAGACTCCATTAAACTTTAGGATAAGCTTTAGCATATCCTTTTTAGGCTTGACATATGAACGCCCGTATTGACTGATATGCTATAGCGGTATGAGATACCGAGATAAATAGCCTAAGTGCAAGTGGGAGATGTAGGAAGATATGTGCCCTTGAGGCAATTTATCCTAATATAACATCTTGTTCGTAAATACAAAAGGTAATAATTGTCCTAGTACAAATTCTATGAATCAATTACTTGGATAATTTCCTTAGACTAAAAGTGAGGTCATTATGTATCTAGATGTAGATATCGATTGTGAAAAGTAATTGACCGACAAGAACTTAGGTCTTAAAATGTTCGTGGTCATAGATGTGTCAAGAATAGGATATCGGCATACCGGACAGATCATTGTGTCTTTATCTTACCTTGTAGGGTAATTTTGGTCTCATAGTCATTCGACCTGGCAAAGTCGGAGACAAGGCACAGGTGCTCATTAGAAAATGAGTTCACTGAATGACCCAAATTAAAAGTTATTAAATGGTTAAACTTTAACTATACAGTCGTTAAATAACTCTATAGTGATGATAGGCCAGTTGGTCCTTAAGACTTAAAGTCTTTGTACGAACCTGTCTATGAATAGTGTCACTTAGATTTATGATCTAGCTTCGAGGCCAGGCCTGCTAAAAGGTCTTAGAATGGATGACACCTGAAGCATGCGAGGTAAGTAAAAGACTTAGATGAGATTCGTCTCTTCCATTAAAGGGAAGTTAGTGTCACAGGCTCAGTACGGTTCTTTGTCTAAACCTCGACCGGGATACGTTGAAGATGTACAACGTGTATATAACTAAGGCCGCTGTATACTGACCGATGCTAGCTAGTGGGGTTGACGGTTTTACCATACCCTAGTCCATGCAGAGACATAGTTATGACGAAGGGACTATAACTGCGGTATTCATCACTGACACAGTCTAAGTGATCCCAGCGACATTTTGTCAATGTGTCAATCACGTAAGTATGATTCTAAAACATGGGCGACACCTACTGCTCGTGGTTACTATCGTCTAGGGGTTTCGAGCCCCAACCTGTAGTAGGGTCATGCTTTAGGGTCTCACACCGAGCTCGGTTCACGTCTTAGTAATAAGAAGAATTTAGGAGGAAGGCACCCAGGTGCACGAGAATAATTAAAGTCTCTAAAGAGTTAAGTCGACCTATATTAAATGAGATTTAATAAAGGTCGCATAGTTTTCAGCTATTAAATGAGATTTAATATTGTCGCAAAATGTTTGCTACTTCAGCATTAGTAGAATGCTGAATGGGATTATTATATATAATGCAAACAAGGTTGAAATACATTATAAATTGTTTATTGTTGAGTATTGGTGTTTCATACCAATCTTATTTTGATGATGATCACAACATTATGTTTTTGCTAATGACTCTCATGTTTTAGTCTCTCAGTTTTATCTCAAGATTATCTTTCATGGAGAGTAATCACTTGGTGCAAGGATGGACATCAAGTGGAGAAGAGCCAAAGCTTGGACTCAAGGAGTGCCAAAGCTTGGAGATGATGGAGAGCAATCAAGGCATCAAGATTGAAGACTTAGATTCTAAGGAAAGTATTGTAATCCATGTAATGTACTTTATTGCTTTCTCTCTCTTTTGAGTCTATGATTAATGTAATGCCTTGTTAGATGGTTTACTTATTCATGCATATGCATCTAACCATCTTAGTGAGCCTTAGGATTATCATAGAATCCAACCCAATAGGTTCACTCTGGCCAAAGACTCATTTGGAGTCTCTGGCTTTCCGTCAGTCGCCTGCTGAGGGAAACACAGTCGACTGGGTGATTTCCAGTCGCCTGTAGATCCTTCTACAGTCGCCTGACATGCACAGCTCAAGTCAACAGTCGTCTGTCGGTCAGTTTACAGTCGCCTGTATTCTTACAGTCGCCTGGAGATTGCTCATCAGTCGCCTGTATAGAGTAAGTGCATTCTCTGCATCTCTATGTTGTTTCTCCATCTTATACTGCAGACGACTGATTAAGGTTTTACAGTCGCCTGGCTAATAGACAGTCGACTGTATTATTGACATCAGTCGCTTGTGTGCTTAATTGGAGAAAGAGTGCAGCTCTCTGTTTCGATCCATTCCCTGTAGCAGTCGGCTGCTGAAGGATTAACATGCGCCTGTCCTGTTTGTCAGTCGACTGTATTGTCTTCATCAGTCGACTGTCCTGGCTCAGATTATAGCCGTTGGATATTTTCTAGCCGTTGATCAGTCGACTGTTCCTGTCGTTTTCGCCCAGTTTCTAGCCGTTGCAGAATTCTTTCTTTGGCTGTTTCCTTGGGTTTTGGGGCTTGATATGGGGTTCCTATATATATGAGTGTGCTGCCATCTCTTGCTTCTTCTTAATACATCTAAAAATCTCAAGAGATCTATAAGCAACTCTTAAGCTCCCTCATTTCTCTCTATTGAGCATTCATTCCTCTTCATGCATTGCAGTCCAGCTCAAGGGAATTCATCCAAGTGCTCTCAAGCATATCTCAACACTTGGAGATCCTCTTCCATGCCTTGCATCCATTCATGAGTAAGCATCTCAAGGCATACATAAGAGTATTTACTTTACTTGGTGTAATCTATGTCTCTAATTCTCTTTGTGGGAATTAGAACTTTTTCTCTTTGTGGGAGGTTCTCTCTTTGTGGGAGGTTGTCTCATTGTGGGACTTAGGAAACCCTCTTTGTGGGAGTAACTCTCTTTATGGGAGTTTAGTGTCCTAGTGTAGGGCTAACCCTAATTCTCTGAGTGGGAGTTAGTGATTCTCTGTGTGGGAGTCTTGATCCTCGTATAGGACTGATTGGGTCCTTGTGTAGGGCATAAATCCTCTTTGTGGGGTATCTCCTTGTGAGATTTGTATTCACTTCTCTGTGTGGGAATATAGTGAATATTGGTGTGGCTGGATGTACCCAAGTTTGGGGAACCAAGATAAAACTGTGTATGTGTTTGGATTGATTGTGCCTTTTAATTCCTCTTGCATATATAATTCCGCATTTGCAAGTTAAATTTTAATTGGACAATTTTATTGCCATTACACTATTCACCCCCGCTAGTGTGTGTTGTTAGTATTGCAAGGGTAATGCGATCCTTACAATTGGTATCAGAGCGAGGTTATAGCATACTGCAACGATGGCATTCAACGCCTCTTCCGCGTCTCATGAAGAAGGTCATTCAACCGTTCGACCCCCGCTCTTCAATAGAACCAACTACCCAAGTTGGAAGATCAGAATGATGATCTACATGGAGGGTCAAGACCTATGGGACATTATGGAGGTGCCATTTGAGAAGCCCACTACTCCTGCGGCTTCTAGGACAAAGGCAGAGAAGGACTCGATCAAGTTCAATGCGAGGGCTATAAACGCATTACATTGCGCTCTCTCAGCAAATTAGTTCAACCGCATCTCCAGGTGCAAAACGGCCAACGATATTTGGCATACCTTGGAGATTTGTCATGAAGGGACTACGAAGGTAAAGAAATCTAAACAAACTGTGTTTAGATCTAAATATGAAATGTTTAAGATGCAGAAAGGCGAAAGCATTTCAGAGATATTCACAAGGTTCACTGATATCGTGAACGCTTTGGAGGGACTTGGGAAGATGATTTCCCAAGAGGATCGTGTAGAGAAGATCCTTGACTCTCTCACACCTCGTTGGGAGTCAAAGGCCAACGGAATTTTGGGGTCATATGACACGTCCAAATACACCGTTGAGGAGTGCATTGGTAATCTCATGGCGTATGAAGTGAAGCTTCAACACAAGAAGGAGATTCAACCATCAAAGCCCGAGAAGCCAAAGAAGCAAAAGGGGGTTGCATTCCATGCCAAGGAGGAGCCAATCAAGTGGAGGAGAAAATTCCATCGAGAAGCTCCTAGTGAGGAAGATGAGCAAGAAGATGCAAGTGGAGAAGAAATTGAGGAGCTTGCCGGGCAATTCAAAGCATTCCTCAAATGCAAGCAAGGTAAGTCTTTGTCAAAGTTTGCCTCCAATTCTAACAAGGTTCCTACTTGTTACACTTATAGTGGAAAAGGTCACTTGTCCACCGAATGCCCTTCCAAACCCAACAAAGAAGCTTACAAGGGTAAAGGGAAGAAGCATTGGAAAGGAAAGTCCAAATCCAAAAATCACAAGAAGGGACTTCTCAGGACCTTTGATGATTCGAGTGAGGACACTTCGAGTAACGAAGAAGAGGATGCAAAGGAGGATGCTCACGCATGCTTTGTAGCCATTGATGGTCCTACTCCAATCCCCTCTGGTTTAAATGAAGAAGAGTTGGATGCTTGGCTCGACGCCTACAACTCATATGAGGATTCATGCCTCATGGCAATGTAGGAGAAGTCATCATCAAGCTCTAGCAAGGATGAGGAGGAGGTTGAGATTGAGGAAGAAAAGATCTCATATGAGGAGCTCAAGAACAATTTCGACTTGGTCTCCGAAAAGGCTAGTAAGTGCATCAACTCTTACAATAGATTAAAAGCAAAATATAAGATTGCTAAGAGTAGATTGCATGAACTAGATATTACTAGTGTAATTCATGATGAAAGACATGCTTATGACACTAGTGAGAGAGACACACTTCTCTCTCAAGTTAAGGAATAGAGCCTTACAACTGAAAAACTTGTTGTTCAAAACCTTAGCTTAGAGTCTCACATTCAACAACTTACGTTGAAATGTGAAGAGGAATCCTGTAAGCTCATAAGATTTGTGTATTCTAGGGATTCACTCCACGATTTGTTTGAAAAACAACATACGGTAAATCATAGAGGAGGTTTGGGTTATATTCAAAATGTGGTACCCAAACCCACCTCTAATTCTTCCTATGGTGCAAATACAAGAAATATTGCTAAAGCACCTAAGAAGAATCACCATGCTTTCTTGTACAACAATAACATCAGCAAGAAGCATGTAGATCACGAGGTAATGAGGAAGAATGAAAAATCTTCATTTTTTTCTCAGAAGCAAAATCCTCATTCTTTGCATGCCAAGAAATTCGTTTCTACCCCTAAGCATGCCACATCCACCCCTCTTGCAAAGGTAAAACCCTTGCCTAGGAAATCCTTGAGATTTTGGATTCCCACTAAGGTTAGTGTGCAAGAGAGGGATAGCTACATCAACTCTCTAGTTAGGGATGTGATCAACTCATGTGACTACATTAGAAAATCAAACTCCTCTTGGGTTTGGTTGCCTAATGTTTAGGTTCCTCACACATATGCATATTGCATGGGTATTGTGCTTGAAATGTTATTTTTAGAATACCCATTGTTTGTGTGTGTTTCATCATTTTGAAAATATTTTCAAACTTATTTTTCATGAAAATGGGGACCTTGGGGTTTATTGACATGCATGCATTTTTGATCCATGTGTATGTCAATGGGGGAGTTAATATGTTATATGTTTAAATTATTTTAAGACATATTTTAACTCTCATTTCGGAGGTTATTTGAGATCATTATTTACATTTGGTTTTTTTGATCTCAAACCAAACCTCTTGTATATTGCCAACATGTTTCTTGTTATATTTGTTTTTGGCAATATTCTTTGTGTGTCCTTGAAGCTTGATTTTTCCATATATATTGCTTTGATACACTTTAGGCCCATGGCTCCATTATTTGTATAATTGGTATTAGATCCTAGAAGTCAAAAGTTGACCATTTCTATGATCTAGGGGGAGCATGGGATAGTGAATTGATACCCACTAAATTTTTCAATTTGGTATCATACATATCTGTCTTTTCTTGCATATTATCACATCTTGGTTAAGATGACAAAAGGGGATATTTTTGATGTCCACCTTTTTGATGATGTCAAGGGGGAGAGATATATGCATTATGTAAATATATATGGGGAGATATATTCATATGCATATGGGGAGAGATATATGGGATTAGATAAACCTTGCATGTTTGCATGATAATTGTAACCTTGCATGTTTGCATGATAATTGTCTTTTACAATTGATTTACAATTGGTTTATGTAATCCATGCCTATTATATGTCACCTTGATTTCAGTTGGTATTATGAGTATTTACCTTTGTGTAGCTCATTGTTTATTTGGTGCATATAAGTAGGGGGAGCTCATTAGCATTGTGCTTTAATACTTTGTATTTTACATAATGTGTGTCATCATAAAAAAGGGGGAGATTGTTGAGTATTAGTGTTTCATACCAATCTTATTTTGATGATGATCACAACATTATGTTGTTGCTAGTGACTCTAATGTTTTAGTCTCTCAGTTTTATCTCAAGATTATCTTTCTTGGAGACTAATCACTTGGTGCAAGGATGGACATCAAGTGGAGAAGAGCCAAAGCTTGGACTCAAGGAGTGCCAAAGCTTGGAGATGATGGAGAGCAATCAAGGCATCAAGATTGAAGACTTAGACTCTACCAAAGCTTGGAGATGATGGAGAGCAATCAAGGCATCAAGACTGAAGACTTAGACTCTAAGGAAAGCATTGTAATCCATGTAATGTACTTTATTGCTTTCTCTCTCTTTTGAGTCTAGGATTAATGTAATGCCTTGTTAGATGGTTTTCTTATTCATGCATATGCATCTAACCATCTTAGTGAGCCTTAGGATTATCATAGAATCCAACCCAATAGGTTCACTCTGTCCAAAGACTCATTTGGAGTCTCTGGCTTTCCGTCAGTCGCCTGCTGAGGGAAACACAGTCGACTGGGTGATTTCCAGTCACCTGTAGATCCTTTTACAGTCGCATGACATGCACAGCTCAAGTCAACATTTCAATTGACTCAAACTTGAGCTTTACGCACGGTCGTCTGTCGGTCAGTTTACAGTCGCCTGTATTCTTACATTCGCCTGGAGATTGGTCATCAGTCGCCTGTATAGCGTATGTGCATTCTCTGCATCTCTCTGTTGTTTCTCCATCTTATACTGCAGACGACTAATTAAGGTTTTACAGTCGCCTGGCTAATAGACAGTCGACTGTATTATTGACATCAGTCGCCTATGTGCTTAACTGGAGAAAGAGTGCAGCTCTCTGTTTCGATCCATCCCCTGTAGCAGTCATCTGCTGAAGGATTAATAGGCGCCTGTCCTGTTTATCAGTCGACTGTATTGTCTTCATCAGTCGACTGTCCTGGCTCAGATTATAGCCGTTGGATATTTTCTAGCCGTTGATCAATCGACTGTCTTTTGATCATCAGTCGACTGTTCCTGTCGTTTTCGCCCAGTTTCTAGCCGTTGCAGAATTCTTTCTTTGGCTGTTTCCTTGGGTTTTGGGGCTTGATATGGGGTTCCTATATATATGAGTGTGTTGCCATCTCTTGCTTCTTCTTGATTCTTCTTGATACATTTGAAAATATCAAGAGATCTATAAGCAACTCTCAAGCTCCCTCATTTCCCTCTATTGAGCATTCATTCCTCTTCATGCATTGCAGTCCAGCTCAAGGGAATTCATCCAAGTGCTCTCAAGCATATCTCAACACTTGGAGATCCTCTTCCATGCCTTGCATCCATTCATGAGTAAGCATCTCAAGGCATATGTAAGAGTATTTACTTTACTTGGTGTAATCTGTGTCTCTAATTCTCTTTGTGGGAATTAGAACTTTCTCTCTTTGTGGGAGGTTCTCTCTTTGTGGGACATATGAAACTCTCTTTGTGGGAGTAACTCTCTTTGTGGGAGTTTAGTGTCCTAGTGTAGGGCTAACCCTAATTCTCTGAGTGGGAGTTAGTGATTCTCTGTGTGGGAGTCTTGATCCTCGTGTAGGATTGGTTGAGTCCTTGTGTATGACATAAATCCTCTTTGTGGGGTATCTCCTTGTGAGATTTGTATTCACTTCTCTGTGTGGGAATATAGTGAATATTGGTGTGGCTGGATGTACCCAAGTTTGGGGAACCATGGTAAAACTGTGTGTATGCGTTTGGATTGATTGTGCCTTTTAATTCCTCTTGCATTTATATTTCCGCATTTGCAAGTTAAATTTTAATTGGACAATTTTATTGCCATTACACTATTCACCCCCTCTAGTGTGTGTTGTTAGTATTGCAAGGGTAAACATTTATAATGATATTTTGATACATATAAATGCATAGAAATAGATAGATGGATCTTTGGGATGGTCCCAATCGAACCAAGCTTTCCAACGAATTTGGAATCGGCAAAATCGGAGTTGTAAAAATCAAGTTATGGCTCAAAAGGTTAAAACTGGGCTTTTGCCCAGTTCTGGTCTGACCTGACCCAGTTGGACTGGGCTAGCCCACCCAACTAGGTAGGGGCTTGGCAGGCTCAGGCATGAGCCCGCCTCGCGGGAGGCCGGGCTGAGCCCGCCTGTGCGGGCGGGTCAAAACCCGCCCGCACTGTAGCGGGCAGGTCAGCCCGCGTGCCCAGGCGTAGGTTGGCGCCCAAATTGAACTGGGCGCGCCCTTTGGGCGATCCCAGTTAGCCGTGGGGCCCACCTGAGGGACCCAATCTTTCGGAAACCCTAGGAGGGTTGTGACGGCGACGTATTAGCCAAATTTTGACTTTTTGCTCAACTTTAAGCAATTGTTTGAGGGGTCAAACAAAGTCGAAATTCGTCGTCTTTTGTTAATGCGTTCACCGTTCAAAGAATTGATATGTTATATCATTTCTAAAGCTCAACGGTGAGGGAGAATTAATTCGTCAAAGTTTAGCCTTTATGAAAGGCAAACTAACTTAATTAAATTCTCTAATTTTATTTTAGTCCCACATCGGATATGATGATAAGGGGAGGGCCGGCCGCCTATATAAAAATGGGCCAACACTCCCCTTGAAAACTTGCACCAAGGCTCTGAAAATTGAGAAGCTCACAAAATTTTTGACCACGCTCAAAATTCGAGACAAAATTACTCTCTTAAATTTCTTCCGTTTCCTTCACGTTCATTCTAGCAAAACGATGCAGAGGATTTGGATATTGATCTGAAGTATAAGACGTCAGATCGAGCTCAAGTGAAATTTTCTTCGGCGAGTGATTGGGCCAGAGACGCAGTGTCAGCTCGCTACGGGTGGGTCAGTTCGTGGGCGCAGAGGCGGCAAGCTTGGGGAGCGCAAGGCGGTTCGGTACACCTTGCCGGTGCAAACAAGGTTCCGGGTATGTGGTTAATTAGCTTTATTTAATTATTATGTCGCAGTAGCTTTAGATCTTTCTTGGGGTGGTCAGATCCACCCCAAGTTAGCAGAGATCATAGCTTAGGGTCTTAAACCTTAGGGTAATCATTAAATAGTTTAATGATTTATTTATTTCCGTTCCTTTATTTTTGCTTCTATAGTCCGTCCGACGTAGGACGAGCATAGAATTGTGCCCTAAGGGTCCACAAAAACTCTTCAACGAGGAAAACTTAGCCCAAGATTCATTGGACCATTTGATATGCTGGAGCGATTTGGAGAAGTGGCTTACCGTTTAGATCTACCGCTATTATTGGAGTGGGTACATAATGTTTTCCATGTCTCCTAATTACGTTGTTACGTCAGTGACCTTACTCAAGCGATTGACTACTACGAGATTACTATTCGACCGGATCTGAGCTACGAGCAGAAGCCAGTTCAGATCTTAGACAGACGATAGAAGACCCTCAGGAATAAAGTCGTTAATCTTGTTAGAGTGATGTGGCGTCACGAATCACTTGGAGAATCCACCTTGGAACGGGAAGAGGAAATGCATGAGCGTTATCCTTATTTATTCATTGCACCCTAGCTGATAGAATTCCGAGGATAAAATTTTAATAAGGTGGGTAGGATGTAACGACCGGTTTCTACCAATACGTACGTATTTTATTAATGTAATTGAATTATTGGAATAATTGCTTTATGAGTTTATTTATTATTTCCTTAGCTTGAACGCATGATTGGACCCCGTAGTGGTGATCCTCATGACTTTACGATCGCACCGATATTTTCTTTATTATTATTGGATAAGTTGAGCCTGGGGGCAAAATCATAGTAATTTAAAAATCTTAAGTACATTGATTTTCCTAATCTAATTTAAATCTTATAAATCCAAATATTTTAACTAAATCGATTTCCTAAATCAAATCTCAATCTTAATAAATCTAACTTAACAAATTCTAATAAATCTTAACTAAGTTAATTTTTTAAATAAAATTTAATCTTAATAAATCCTAATAAATCTTAATGAATCCTAACAATTGCCTAATTTATCTGATCTCCTAGAGGTTAAGATTCTCCACGATTTTTGCGCGACTTTTGTAGTAACAGACTTCCGCATGCTCCCCTATATCATCTTTCTTCCCTGCTTCACAAAACAAAACGAATAAACAACAAGGAAACCTAACGCAGTCTCTCTCTACCTCTATCAAAAACTCACGGCAACCCTTTCCCCGCTGTCGCTTTCCTCCTGTGATGCCACCACCAACAGCCGACAACCCCCGACCACCTTCCTCCTCCCCCTCAACCTTCGGTAGCTACCTCAAAAACCCCCGACCTTCTCTTGCTTCCTCCTTATACAACAGATCCGAACCCTACCGCAAAACCCCCGATCAGTCCTACAAAGCTCCCGACCACCACCTTGCTTCCGCCGCCAAAATGCCCGCACCCTCTCCTCGTCGTGCACGCGCCTCCTGCCGTTACATGCCACACATTACCTTGATGCTAGCCCTCAAGACACATGATTACCCCCTCAACTCGCAAACCTCGGCTACCTAGCTCAGGCCCTCAACTCACGCCGCCATCACATCACACCGGACCGCCGCCAACACTGCCTCCGACGTCGCTGCCCCGTCGTCGTCCAACCTGCCGCCTCTGCAAGATAACGACAATGAAGAACATAACGCGTAAAACTATGAATTTCTTTCATATAAACAGTATATTTTAGAGTGTAAACTGTATATATTATATAAGAGTTTTAATATTATTTAAATTGGTTAAGAACTTTTAACTTAATATTATAAATCCAATCTCGCAAAAAAATTCACGCCTTTCGTACGATCACGTGGACACCAAAATTGCTTCAATCAGGCAAGTATATTATTTTCTATGAATTTTTGAAGTTACGCGTAATTATCATCATATGTGTAAATGAACCATTTTTAGCGATTTTCACGTAAACGCCTCTCTGAAACATATATGACCTAAAGGTACTCATCACGAGGAAAATTTTGACCCTAATTACATAAAAATCTAACGTGTAGATTGTAAGATATTAACTTTGCAAGTTTAGGGATTTTGTATTTTTAATTTCTGAAAAAGCTATTATTGCTTTTAAAATTCCAGAAAATTTCTAATTAATGGTTTAAAAATCCAGAAAAATTGTATCTAAACCTCAGAAAATTATTGCTCTCATAATAAAACCATTACGTGACTTCTAGTTTTATAATTTGTTTGGTTGTTATATAAATTCATATGTGAACGATGTTTTTGCCACGTTAAAAATGTTTATAAAGTGCATCATTGCATGTTCATGCCATAAGTTGTGCCACCACTAATAATATGTGATGTTGAGCCCTTCGGACATATGCGAACCCATCGAATACAGATGGAATGAAACTAATCGATGACTATACAGAACACTTTGGGGGGTGGGGTTGGTTCTTTTTAGTAGAGTTTGTGAGTGTAGCTTGACCACCTTACGGCTACCTTTATAGCACACTAATGGAGGCAAGCCTCTTGACCATTACCCAGGTTAGGGATGGTAAGAAGCGTCACGGTAAACCCCCGATGATAGGGAGCATCAAGAACATTATACTTACTTGGACATGAACTTATTCACTAATACAGATAACTGAAAAATACCCAACTTGCAAACCACCATTATCTTATTGAAATGTAAATCATATGTTAACTTTCAGCATGCTCATATTCATATGCTATGCACATGTTTTTCTTATATGTTCGGACGCTCTCTTTAGTTTTTCTTATTTCGCAAGTTATTAATTTATATTATTTTAAATCTTACCGAGCTATCTCGCTGACATATATTTCAATGTTATTGTGAAATATATGTTAGGTTCAGGATCAAAGTATATTGAGGACCCTACTTTTGAGGATCCTATCCTGGCGATAGACCCCGCAGAACAGAGCTACGAGGACGCTGAGATCCTCCCCGCTGAAGACTAGAGAGAGCTGCTTTAGTTTCTGTTTTATTAGTCGTATTTGTTGCTTTTCAGGAGTGTTTGCTTTCAGCATAAATTGTGCGGCCATGCTTGGCCTTAATTTATTTTTGTACTTTGTTTTGAATGCTAGAATAAAATTGTAAGAATTATTTATGCTATTTTTGATTCTTTGCTTGCAAGAACCTGAATTGCTAAACACAACGCTTATTGTGCTTAAGTCAAAGAAGAAAGGAAAACGGTACTTCTTCTTTGCTTTAAGCACATGCGGACCTGCACATGTTCTCGCTCCTAAGTACAATGAGAAGCGAGGCATGACATAATTTCTGTAGGATTTTGAATTTTATTGTAAGAAACTTTTGATCTTGATCATTGAATTTTATTGCTTTTAGTTCTATTGTGATTGAAGTTGTCTTCATTGTTGCCATATTTTGTGTTATTGTCCCAATCCTTAATGTGTAACCCTAGAATGATTTCATCTATTACTACCTTGATTACCGAGTAGTCTCTTAAGCTAGGGCAATGTAGAGCCATATTGCATGGATTAAGAACGATGGATCACCCAAAATATCGACCCAACTAAGATTATAGTCTAGGAAAGAATTGTATGATAAGTGATAGGTGGTTTTTGTATATGCTTTTTACCCCCTTTTCATGCATGTTTTATGTTATTCCATTCATCGTTTCCTCCTGTTTTTCCCGTTTTTTGTTTCCTTTTTACCTTTACGGTCCATTTTGTGCTTTTCAGGAAATACATATCGATTCTGGACCATGAAGCATGAAAAAGGCCCAAAAGAGAGAGAGGAGCGGAAGCAGGAGCCGAAGTATGAAAAAAGGGGGAAAGAGAAGCATAAGTGACACAAACGGCCACGTCAATTCGACACGGCTACGTCACTTAAATGCACCAAGCAACCAAGCTTTCAATTCCACGTGGCCACATGAAGACACTGTAAATGGCCACGTCGCTGCTGAAGAGGAATGAAGATATTTCAATCGACGCGGTTGTTCGAATTAATATGATGCGGCCGCGTAATCCCAAGGAAGCTGAAGCCAAACGGTTGCTTTACACGAATGTTTAGAAGATCAAACGTCCGTCGAAGCTTAATTCTACGTGGCCGCATGCTTCAACCACGTGGTCACGTCGTGCTACTGTAGAGATCCTGTTACACACTATGAACGATGCAACCGCATTGTTTTCGATGCTGTCGGGTAGAATTGGCCCCTAGGGCATTTTTCGAGCGACGTGAGAGTTAGTTAGGGGGCTATTTCGATCTTTTTTGGGGTTGTATAAAAGGTCTTCTTCTTCCTCTGCGAAAAGCAGATCTTCTTTTTCCTTTTTAAGAGCTTTTTCAGAGAATTTTAGGTGTTCTCTCTATGATTATTCTGTTGCTTTTATTAATTCCTTTTGCAAACTCTTGTTGTAGATTACTATTTTGATAATAGAAATTAGTTCTATTGATTTGCTATTGTTGTGGGTTGTTTGATATTGATTTTTATATTGAATCCATTGCAATGCTAATTGAATCCATGCTTGTGATTGCTTATCTAGCAATAGGTGTTGTGTATTGATTCCCCGGATTTGGTTTTGGATGATGAGCAAACATAAATAATATATACTAACTTATTTGTGAGCGCAGTTATGGAGATCGTCGCCAAAATACCACGTACATCAAAAGCGACATCTTAAGACTTCTCAATACGCGTGATCGTGTGCCTGGAGTTTCGTTGAAGCTCAAGGAGCAATGTTGAAGTCAAGAGGAATAAAGATTGAAGCTTTGAAGACGGCTCGTAAGGTTTATTTTATAGTCTTCTAGCTTCATAGATTAGAATGTTAAGCCTTGAGTAGGACTTACTTTATAATCTTCATTTCGCTCATATCTTAGAGCTAGGATAATCTTAGAAGCCAATAGAAACTTTCCCGAAGCCTATCGCTTCTTCCCTCGGCTTCGAGTGCATGTTAGTTGGTTCAAGAAGAGTCACCAACCGACTAGATGACGATCTAGTCGGTCGGCAACTCTACATGAACCGACTAGTTTGCCTCTCTTTATTCAGCTCTTTCTATGACTATAGTTAGTCGGTCAAAGAAGAGTCACCGACCGACTAGATGACGATCTAGTCGGTTAGGAATCCTTCTTAGACCGACTAGTTGTGTACAGTCATTTTCCGCCTGAGCTACTGTTTCGAGTTAGTCGGTCAAAGAACGTTTGGCGACCGACTAGTTGAGAAACTAGTCGGTCAGCATTTGTTCTTAAACCGACTAAGTCATCTTGAAGTCTGCCTATTCTATTTTGACGTTAGTCGGTCAAAGATCATTCACCGACCGACTAGTTGTGAAACTAGTCGGTCGTCAAGTCTTCTTAGACCGACTAGTTGTCTTTGCCTGGAACTTTGACTTTTGGCTGTTCTTCCATTAGTCGGTCTATGTTGATTGACCGACCGACTAGTTGATGAACTAGTCGATCGGTGGTTGTTCTTTGACCGACTAGTTGGGTTCAGAAAAGAGCCGTTGGGAACTTTTCCAACACGATTTTCCTTGCCTCTATAAATACAAACTTGATACGTTTGAGGCAAGGTTGAAGGTCCATTTTACAAGTAATTTCAGACCTAAGAGAAGAGCTCTCCCAAGCTAATTCAAAGCTCTCTCTCCCTCACAAGAATCTCTCCCTTCACTCTTTGAGCCATCTTCCTCAAGAGAGATTCTCTCCATTGTGAGCATCTCAAGCCAAGAGCTTGATCCTAGTCACCATACTCCACCCTAGGCTTCCATTGCTGGTCATCTTCTTGAAGCTAGGGTTTGGTGACATCCTCTTCCACAAAATCCATCATTTCCCTAATTTGGTAAGTATACTCAAGGCATAGGATTTTGTAAGGTAAGAGTTTATTTCATTTCTATCGTATTTGAATTGTGTCTCTCGGTTGTGAGAGAGGGTGTGATCCCGGTTTGTGGGAGTCACATGTCTTTTGTATGATTTGACTTGTGAAGGTTTTTCACAAGTATTTCATAGTGGAAATCTTGAGTTAGGGTTGCTACCTCAAGTATCCGGAGGGGATCCGGGTGGTTGGGACGTAGGATCACCGGGAATAAGTCGGGGAGACTTGGGTGGATCCGAACCCAGTAACATACTTTGCCTGCGTATGTTTTATTCTTGTTGTTCGTTGTTTAATTCCGCATTGTCGTTTGTTCATTGCACAATAGTTAGGAATAACTCTCTTAATTATTTTAAGTACTATTCACCCCCCCTCTAGTACGTGTGCAGTAGTTTTGGAAGGGCATTACAATTGGTATCAGAGCCAAGGTTAAAGCTACAAGTTCAAAGCTATGACGAACAACGACTACAACGTCTATAAGGATCGTCAAGGAGCTTCTTCAGTTTTGGAAGGGCAATCTTCATCTAGGCCTCCCTCCTTCAATGGTACCAACTACGGGTACTAGAAATGCCGAATGGAAACGTTCCTTCGGAGTGCTTCACTTTGGAGAGCCACGATGAATGAATATGTCGAGCCCTCCGAACAATATTTCACGAAGTGGACTCCCGCGGAGGTCTCCGCTGAGGTAAGTAATGCCAAGGCAATGAACGCCTTGCAATGCGCATTGGAGGCCGAGGACTTCAATAAGATATGCACATGTAAGAGTGCATATCAAATTTGGAACTCCCTCCTCATCATACATGAAGGGACGAGTCGGGTAAGAGATTCTAAACTTGTGGTCGTGAATAATGATTTCGAATTATTTCATATGCTGCAGGGTGAAAAGATGAAAGAGTATTATGCTCGATTCGTCGACATCACAAACGAGTTGGAAGCTCTTGGGAAGACCTACACCCAAAAGGAGAAAGTCTCGAAGATAATCGATGGACTTCCTTCTTGTTGGGAGAAGCGTACCTTCGCCATCGAGGAAGGTAATGACATGAAAACTTATACGGTTACTCAACTAATGGGTACCTTGATGTCATACGAGGTACGCAAGGATAACAAGCTCATGATGAAAGAAAAGATGAAGTCGTACTTGAAGCAAGACGAGCCTAAGAAAAAGGCGATTGCATACAAGGCCGCTCCATCTACCGATGATGAAGAATCGGAAGAAGAATCAGACGATGAGTTGGACATGGAAGCTTTGGCCGATATGGCAAAGAAGTTCATCCGATTCTTCCGACAAGGTAAGTTGAATCGTAAATCAAAATTTATTTCGACTAATGCTTCTTCTCCCGTGTGTTAGAAATGCAATAAGCCAGGACATATCAAGCCGGATTGTCCTCTCTATAAACATAAGGGGAAGTGGAAGGCATCCAAGCATGACAAGTCGAGAAAGCACAAGAAAGGACTTGTAGGTACCTTCACCGACTCCGACTCCTCAAGTGGAGAGTCGGACGATGAAAGAGTGGAGAAAGCACACACGTGCTTCATGGGAAAAGAGGATCGTGATGAAGAGACTTCCTCCGATGAAAGCGAGGATGGAAGCGAGGATGAAGGCGAAGAGGTAACCAATGATGAACTTAGATTAGCCAATGAACAACTATGGAATACGTTTTCTAATATGGCTACTAAGTTTATGAAGACTAAAAATGAATTAGATAGTCTTAAAAACTCGCCTAAGCCTTTCATCGTCAACAACGACACCGTTGTTGATGGGTTGAGAAATGAGATTGAAAATCTCAAGTCTCAAATTGAGCATGTTCATATCGAGGATTCGGATGAACATGTGATAGCGGATTTGACGTCTCAAATCTCAACTTTGAGTATTGAGAATAAAAATCTCAAATCACGTGTTTGTGCACTCGCATCACAAGTATCCACTTTGGATGCTTCTTTGCATTCTCTCACCGAGAAGAATGAGAGCACATTAGGCCGAATTCATGAATTCAACAAAGGTAAGGGCAAGTTGGACAATATCCTAAATGACTTACCTCCGGCCAATCATCACATTGGTTTGGGGTATAAGATGGGAGATTCATCCAAATCGTCCGTCACCTTTGTTAGGCCATCTTCCGATGCTTCTACTAGTGGAAGTAAACACGTCATGGGTAGTTCTTCTACCAATGGTGCTTCCGCTAGGAACACGCCCCCATTTGGAAAGAAACCCACTTTGGGTGGACCTCCAAAGAAGGGTCATGCTTTCATGTATACCATGCCACGTAGGAACACAAATCCTACCCCCACATGTTAGCACATATGCCGATTTCTATGCTCCGCATCCACGAGCACGTGCACACCATGTGAGACACACTCATGCACGTGTTCCTCCACATTCATATGTTCATCCTCATTCTCATATGAATAATTATCGTCATGCACCATTGCATCGCATGCCATATGCTTACCCACGATATGCATCACATAGAAATCAACAACGTATGCATGTTCCCAATAGGATTAGGACTCCCAAGACATACACCATTTGGGGTCCGAAGAACACAAGCACACATAATAAGAATTTGTATGTGCAATCGTTTATTAATGATATTATTTTGAATGATGATTATGTTGGGAAATCACGGTCCTCGTGGACATGGTTTCCGAAGGGTTAGTTTCCTTTGGCCCTTCATTGCTTGGTACCATAAGTTTAATTTCATTTTTATGGGTACCAAAGCAATAGTGGTAAGAATGGGTTACATTTAATTTGAATTTAGTTCACTAAATTTATTGCCTAACCTATAGGATCCAAAGAGATTTTTGGATACCAAAATGATATTCTCTAGGCTAAATTCATCATGGGATACCAACCCTACCAACTCCATGATTTGCAAAGGATTTTCATTCAAATGGAGTTGATGGTGCTTAAGTGATGCACCAAAGTAGGGGGAGCTTAATGTTGTAAGTATTTTCATACTTTTGATTCACATTGGTATCCATTGGTAGATTATATTACGATTGGTATCATTTTGTTTCTTTTTATATGCTAGTTTAGTGTATGCCATTGTTCTATGATGTTCTTTTTTTGGCATAACACTTTTGCATGCTACATTTGGTATGCACATCGGATTATTTTTTTTGTCTCTGATGTTGATTTTGTCGTTCGACGATTTTATGGATTAAATAGAATTCTTTCTATGGAAACATAGAATTGTTTTCCATGCATTCTATTGATTTTGGAGAGTATGTTCCAAAACTCAATAAGTGAAATTGATTTGAGTTTTGATGATTTCGTATTTCGATTTTCGCCTATGGCTTGATGATTTAGTATTTCGATTTTCTCCTATGGTTTGATGATTTCGGTTTTCGATTTTCGCCTATGGCTTGGTGATTTCGTTTTCCGATTTTCGACGATGGTTTTATGGTTTTCGGTTTTCGGTTTTCGACTTTGGCCTCATTGGCACGCTTTGCTTTTATTCGGTATTTTACATGTGATATTTTGCATTGGTGTCATTTTGGACCGTGGTCGTATTCTTCTACTCCCGTGCTTTATTTTTTAGCCATTGCTTTTGTCGTTGATCTCCTCCCGCTCTTTTTGCTAATGCCAAAGGGGGTGAGATATAATAATGACAATGAGCTAATTAATAATTCAAAGGAATTTACCATGAATCTAATTTGATGTGTTAGATTCAGGGGGAGAGAAGATATAAAAAGAGATTTAGATCCTATATGTCAGTAATAGGATTCATATTTTATATTTCCCTCGCTGCTTGATGCATATGAATGTTATTGAATATGGAACTAACGTGTCATCAATGCATGGGGAGTAAGTAAATTTCAATTGAATCATTATTACTGTTTATTATTTATGTTGGTTTGTCATCACCAAAAAGGGGGAGAATGTTGTGTATTGATTCCCCGGATTTGGTTTTGGATGATGAGCAAACATAAATAATATATACTAACTTATTTGTGAGCGCAGTTATGGAGATCGTCGCCAAAATACCACGTACATCAAAAGCGACATCTTAAGACTTCTCAATACGCGTGATCGTGTGCCTGGAGTTTCGTTGAAGCTCAAGGAGCAATGTTGAAGTCAAGAGGAATAAAGATTGAAGCTTTGAAGACGGCTCGTAAGGTTTATTTTATAGTCTTCTAGCTTCATAGATTAGAATGTTAAGCCTTGAGTAGGACTTACTTTATAATCTTCATTTCGCTCATATCTTAGAGCTAGGATAATCTTAGAAGCCAATAGAAACTTTCCCGAAGCCTATCGCTTCTTCCCTCGGCTTCGAGTGCATGTTAGTTGGTTCAAGAAGAGTCACCAACCGACTAGATGACGATCTAGTCGGTCGGCAACTCTACATGAACCGACTAGTTTGCCTCTCTTTATTCAGCTCTTTCTATGACTATAGTTAGTCGGTCAAAGAAGAGTCACCGACCGACTAGATGACGATCTAGTCGGTTAGGAATCCTTCTTAGACCGACTAGTTGTGTACAGTCATTTTCCGCCTGAGCTACTGTTTCGAGTTAGTCGGTCAAAGAACGTTTGGCGACCGACTAGTTGAGAAACTAGTCGGTCAGCATTTGTTCTTAAACCGACTAAGTCATCTTGAAGTCTGCCTATTCTATTTTGACGTTAGTCGGTCAAAGATCATTCACCGACCGACTAGTTGTGAAACTAGTCGGTCGTCAAGTCTTCTTAGACCGACTAGTTGTCTTTGCCTGGAACTTCGAATTTTGGCTGTTCTTCCATTAGTCGGTCTACGTTGATTGACCGACCGACTAGTTGATGAACTAGTCGATCGGTGGTTGTTCTTTGACCGACTAGTTGGGTTCAAAAAAGAGCCGTTGGGAACTTTTCCAACACGATTTTCCTTGCCTCTATAAATACAAACTTGATACGTTTGAGGCAAGGTTGAAGGTCCATTTTACAAGTAATTTCAGACCTAAGAGAAGAGCTCTCCCAAGCTAATTCAAAGCTCTCTCTCCCTCACAAGAATCTCTCCCTTCACTCTTTGAGCCATCTTCCTCAAGAGAGATTCTCTCCATTGTGAGCATCTCAAGCCAAGAGCTTGATCCTAGTCACCATACTCCACCCTAGGCTTCCATTGCTGGTCATCTTCTTGAAGCTAGGGTTTTGTGACATCCTCTTCCACAAAATCCATCATTGCTCTAATTTGGTAAGTATACTCAAGGCATAGGATTTTGTAAGGTAAGAGTTTATTTCATTTCTATCGTATTTGAATTGTGTCTCTCGGTTGTGAGAGAGGGTGTGATCCCGGTTTGTGGGAGTCACATGTCTTTTGTATGATTTGACTTGTGAAGGTTCTTCACAAGTATTTCATAGTGGAAATCTTGAGTTAGGGTTGCTACCTCAAGTATCCGGAGGGGATCCGGGTGGTTGGGACGTAGGATCACCGGGAACAAGTCGGGGAGACTTGGGTGGATCCGAACCCAGTAACATACTTTGTCTGCGTATGTTTTATTCTTGTTGTTCATTGTTTAATTCCGCATTGTCGTTTGTTCATTGCACAATAGTTAGGAATAACTCTCTTAATTATTTTAAGTTCTATTCACCCCCCCTCTAGTACGTGTGCAGTAGTTTTGGAAGGGCATTACAATAGGTAGTGAGTAGTTTTCATCTAGGGCGATGGGTTGAACCCCATTGAAATTGGACCATGGGTTGGATGAAATAGTTTAGCTAATTGTTAGTTAATTGTGGATTTTGGGGTTGGATGAAATAGTTTAACCAATTTTCATTATATATCGGTCTCCTCCCTACCTAGTGGATAATTTGATTGACCGCTGGGGAGAGTCGGGATCAATCTAGGGTTTTCTATCCATATACTGACTCATACTATCGGCGTGACCAACGAGAGTCAGGTGCCGATTAGAGCCCTCCTAATATAGATCCAAATCCCCGACCACAAGAGTGGCGAGAAGGAAGATTGAGGACATTCTTCAGACGTAACGTATATAGATGTATCGGTGAGAGTCGACATCGATATAGGTTAGGATAGTCCTATCATAGCATTGCGAGAGTGGGGGGAGGGTGTGGGTGGAGGGTAGTGATAACATAAGGGACTCTCCTATCTTGCACCATGAGAGTGTGGAATAGGAGAACGTTCTTAGGTTAGACGACCTCTCCCGAGTCCCAATGAATCCAACAAGCGATCAACTCTTAATCCAACATTAACCCTAGTTCAATGGTTGTGATATCCTAAGCCCTAGAGCTTTTATCCTCTGATTTTACCCCTATTTTTTTACCTCAACCATTATTCGATCGCGTAGCTTTCAAACATTGAAAGAAGTCAGTAATCAACGAACGCCTCCCTAAGTTCTGCCCGTATAGCGCTACACGACACGGTGCGCTTGTGATTACAGATATTTAAAGCGTTCACACGATAACAAACAAGCTTTTGGCACCATTACCTAGGAGGCACGACTTGATATTAATTTAGATCTTTGTGGATAGACTACGCATTCTTTTGTTTTTATTTTTGTTTTCTCTTTTTATCTTTTCTGTTATTGATTCTTGGTACTTTAACGTTTTCTTTTGGTGTAGCTCCTATTCTGTATGCACATGAGATCTTAGGGCTTAGCGGATTTGCATCCATTGGATCCCGAAATTGAAGCTACTGCATGTATGAGGAACGTTAAGAGGAGAAGGAGAGTAGCACTTGAGACATTGGCAGAAGAGATTCACAATCCTGATCCGGAGCCTGCTAGGTCGCTCATGGACTTTTCTATGCCCTTTAACTGGTCGACGTCGAGTATCTTGAGGCCGCTGGTGGAGCCAAACAATTTCAAACTAAAACTGGCGTTGATCAGTTTCATATAACATGATCAATTTGCAGGAAAACCCATGGAGAACCCTAATGAACACCTGAGCATCTTCCTCAAGAGATGAACACGCTGAAAATGAATGGCATCACCTCTGATGCCATTAGTCTAAGATTATTTCCATTTTCTCTTAGGGATAAAGCCAATGACTTGCTTAGGAGCCACGATCCTAATACTTTTACTACATGGGATTCTTTATCTCTTGCATTTCTAAGAAAATTCTTTCCACCAGGAAAACCCGTTAAAATGCGCAACGAGATTACAAACTTCACCCAGCCTGACCAGGAGTCCTTGTACGAAGCTTGGAAAAGATTTAAGAATTTGCAACGCAACTACCTACACCGTGATGTGCTTGACTGACTGCTAATCCAAGCTTTCTACAATGGACTATCCTGAGAGGTAAAGATGTCAATTGATGTTGCCGCTAATGGCGCAATCATGAACAAGACTGCTGCTTGTTCGGTCCCCGGGTTTGCACCACGGGGGCACGAATCACCGCAAGTACACGGTGCACTAAAGTATAGAAAGATTGTCGAGCTCAGAGAGGCGATCGTTTAATGCTTAACTTTATATGGAAGGAGGAGAGTATGTGGTTGGGGGTTGTCATGAGTGATTCATTGGTTGATAGTGGAAATCAAGAGTTAACTAGAAATTAAACGTCTAAGGATTTCGGGATTCCCTGCTAGGCCCTTTTGTCATGGATGCCAAGTCAAATGTTCATATGTCGGACGATGGATTAGGATAAAAGTGTCACATCCGTAGATGAGAATGAGTACTTAACTTTCGTTGTTCCTACTTGTCTAACGCATCCCCATGCAAAATTGTGCTCTTGCAGTCGGCTTCACACGAGAATGCATGCATTAAGCTTGACACTTGGTCGCAGATCCGCATCCACTCTCGTGATCTACAGAGTGCGACGTTATCCTATGGTTGGTTCTAGCAATCGGCGTACTCTCGCAGTCACCGACTAGCAGATTGTGAATTAGCGGTCGTCCCGGCTCTCGCGTCACTCTTGTAATCACGAGTCCCGGAGAATGGTTGCAAAGCCTAAATCAGATTCGTGGGGATTCACCCCAGGATACAGAGCTGCCTTCGCGATACCCCATCCTAAGGCCAATCCCCTAAAACCATTATTCAGACCTCCATAGGGAAATCGTAGATTGATCCAACGGGGGTCTAACCTAACATCTGATCCCTAGGATCCTAGGGATCGTCCCTAAGCCCTAGATACACACTACTCTAGCATGGCAAACGCTCTAAATACGATAGCAATAGAGATAGGTATATCAACCGGTCAAATTGCATGAAATCAATTTCAATAGAGAGAGCAAGAGAAATAAGAGCAATGGTAAAGAAATAAAGGAAATCCAACCACAACAAAGAATTAGATTGCAAAAGAGTTAACCAAAAGAGAGCTACCAAAATAGCTCTAAGAGTTTTGCTACAAAAAAATTAAAGCATAACCTATTTTAAAAATGTGTTACTATTTATACAAAACGGTTTGGGTTCAGGTTTTACAAGAAAACCAACAAAAACCCATTAATTCAAGTCAAATAGGAGTCTTCCAACCTACCGCTCGGCCGAGCGGTGCCTTGTGTAGTGCTCCGCTTGGTGCTCGAGGAGAGGCCGCTCAGTGCTTGAGGAGAGGCCGCTCGGGTGAGCGAGTTGAGTTTCTTGCCCAAGCGTCATGTCGCTCGGTCGAGTGAATTAAGCTCCAAAAATTCCAGCGCCCAATTCTTGCATTTATTGGGCTCCTCTGACGGCTAGCTCGGGCGAGCGCACTGGTCGCTCGGCCGAGCAAGCTTGTCACTTGGCCGAGCGCCCCAAAGAAGAACTTGCTGCTCCTTAGCGTGTCATAACTCGGTTGAAGGCATCATGCGCTCGGCCAAGCGATCTGGTTTGAATCCCCAAGTTTCTCATTCTCTCTCCATTCTCCTCTTCTCTTCTCCTCTCTTCTTCTACTCCTCTCTTCTTCTACTCCTCTCACTCACTTCTTTGGCCTCTTTAGGTCGTCGTGGCAAGGTGAAGCGATCTTTGGCATCGATGTTGTGCCCAGAACCCTATATTGCTCTGAATTGCGTCGAATTCCCTGAAAACACATAAAACATTGAAAGGATCAAGAATATCGAGAAAAGCGTGATATAATACGAAAATATGTATTCGGGCGATCGAAACAACGTGGGAATGCATGGTAAAAGCATGGAAAATATAGACACAATAAAATTCCCTAAGCTTACCTCTTACCCGTCCTCAAGGAAGACAAATAAGGAGTTCGTCGGAGGGTAAAAACAAGTAAGTGCAAAAGAAACCAAAAGATAGGAAATGCGACTAAATCATCTGCTCATCTCATAGCACGCAACAACACTACAACTTTATAATTTAAAAACGCACTACTCATGAGGATTCATCAAGTCTAGCAAAGAATATATATAGAATGGATTTTCAAATGAATGGCGTGAACTCGAATATATGATATGGGGTTAGAGGGTGATTCCTATTATAGCATGCAGGCAATATACAGAGTCCATGATTCGAGCTCAAATCTCCATAACTCATTCTCTAAGCAGTGAATAGTATCATGATCAATTAATTTAAGCATGCAAGATGATTTTAATTATTTTCATAAATAAGGATGGTAAGTTCAATTAAATCCAGAAATCACCACACTAAACTATTTCACAACCCGTAGAAATCATCGACCTCGCCATGTCCCTATTCTATATAGAAAGTGAGGTAGAGATGCGGGATTTTTCTTTTTACAATTGTTTTTGGCTATACAATTTTCTTTATATATACATACTTTTATTTTCTTACATACACGAGATAACTAAATATATACAAGAGGCGGCCTATGCATCCCAGACAAGACGGTCTTAGGGCATCGGGTTACGAAGAACCCCTTGGGCCTATTATTCGTATGTAATAAATATTTTTTCTTTGTTTATGAATTTTTTATAAATTTTTTGGGGATTTTTTTTGCAAACGCACATAAACACGATGGAATGCAAAGCACGATCAAGGATCACAATTGGCTATATACAAAAAATAAAAAGCATAGAATTGGGACATGGCTCGGTGTCAGAATATCCAGTAGACGCTACTTACGTGTCGTGGGTTATCCAAACCCAATCGAACTAACATCCATTATGAAAATGGACGTATTCACACAATCATGCATTTTCAAGCTTAACTGTTTCGAGAATACTCGTTGTGGAGAGTATGAATTCAAAGCATGGAAAAACATATTAAAAAGCATCCTAATCAATGAATATCTCTAACACACGAAAGCATAGAGTTCAAAAATCATAATCCATTCTATATAATTATGCGATGACGCGCAATAGACTATGACGAATCCTACGTGAGTGTGTAAAGCAGATAAGTTGAGTGTGCGCAGCTTATAGTGCAATCATAGGAGACTCATCTTTAGTCTAAATAAAAGAAAAAGAGAAAGAAATGAAAAACATGCATGTGAACAAAAAAGAAAAGAAAAAAATAAAAATGATGATAAAAGGGGGAAATGGGGCGATAGTGGAACTAAAAATGGGAATAAGGAAAAAGAATAAGTAAAAAGCGATAGCGCTCATCCCCCAAGCTAAATGCAGCAGTGTCCTCACTGCTGAGAACATGGGCGTAGAGAAGGGAAATGATGCTAGGGGGGGTGGGATGAAAGATAAAAAGAAGGTATAAAAATGCATATTCTATGTACAGTATGCATGTATATACAAAAATGGAGATGATGATGATGCAGGTGATGATGATGCATAATATGTACAATATGGACACTATGGATAACAAAATCGATGCCAAAATGTGACTCCCCTAAGCTGGACTAAGCTGGGCCCTGAGATAGATGTGTACAATGATAGGAGGGGGAGACACTGGGGCAGCGAGAAGCTAATAAATCAGGTAGCACCACCACCCGATGGGGGTGGTGGATGAAGAAGGTGAAGGATACGGTCCAGCTTCTCACTGTTCCGCTGTCCAATATCAGTGAGTGTTCTCACAGCTCTGCGAAGCTTAAGTACAGCCTGCTCCAGCTCATGTAGTCGACCTGTAATATCGGGGGAAGCTACTGGACGCTCCCCTAGAAGATGTGCCACATGTGGTGAAAAAGGGATGCGCTGGGAGTGTAGGCTGTGCAGATAGTGGGGCAGTGGGGACGACGGCAGTGGAGAAAGGAGCAGAGGTCAATGCCAATGTGTGTGCAAGTGAGGATATGGCAGGTACAGATACGGCCGAGGTGGTGGCAGCAGCTGTGGAGACAGAAATCACCACACTCTCCGTAAGAATCACTTAGACGGTGCTGGGAATGGGTACAGTTAGGATACAGACACCAGTGTGGTCTAAGGTGGCAGTGAGGAGGTGAGGACGGGAGGATCATCTAGGAGATCAGAAATGAGGACCTCAGCTGATAGGGCTGGGTCCTCGGCAAATGTGGAGGCAGACGGCTCAGCGACAGAATCAGAAGTAGATGGTGCAACAGATGTGGCAGGGCCCTCAACAGATGTGGAGACAGAAGGGGCCGCTGCAGGCTCAGACTAGGGCATGGTGTGGGGTGGCTCCTCAGTGTATGCAGGAGCGGCACCCGGCTGCTGAGCATGCTGCTGTTGGGAAACCTGCTCATCACCAGCTCGTAGATGGGGGGATGCGCTCCTGCATGGGGAGGATCCACTCAGTCTGCTGAGGGGCCACGTCGGTCAGCTCTGGGCTAGGAGCACCATATAATCGGTGTTATGACGCCCGTGAAGATAAACCCAGTGTCAGCCACCATGGGCCCTAATAATTTGCATGTGCGTAAGCACACGCAAGGATAGTGTAATAGGGCTCGTCGCCTCTAGAATATCCTGGGGGAGGACTAGATTTTGCCCTAAGGGTGACGATGGTTAAAAAGCTGCCACAACAGATGGGACCCCTCTGCAAAGTAGCAGCCCAATATAGACGGTCACAGAAGATCTGTGCATGATCAATAGGGTAGGAGGGGCGAGAGGTGTCATCTGGTAGCACCTCACGAGGGAGGATCATGCCCACACAAAAGGACGAGCAAGACAGAGGACATAGTCCCTGGCTCATTCATGCATATCATGGTGGTGGTAAGGTGGTACTGGGCTAGCCTAATGCAGTGGTGGATGATCGAGGAGGCATTCGAGCGGCTAGTGCTAAAGGAAGGCAAATCGGAAATCCTCTTCCAAAAGCGTGTAGTGTAAATATTGGGAGGGGGAGTATCCAAGCCGTGGGTATAAGTGGTCTCAACGACGAGGACTACATGCCACTGGAATAGGGAATGGAGTCCCTCGTAAGTGAACTTCATCTCCACGTCCAATATGGAGAATGCAATCCCCGTGTCGGTACGGCGAAGTTAGCTGAGGGCCTCTTGGGTCAAGTGAATGTAAGTCCTCGCCTGAAGCCCTAGAAAATGCTCCCAGCCCAAGTTCGCGTACAACTGCCTAACCCCGGGCAAAATGCCTAGCTACTCTAAGCATCCTAGGTCTGTGAATTTGTCCGAGACGACCGGGCGCCTAGAGAGGATGACAAAAGCACGAAAATGAGCGTCGTCTATAAAGGTGATGCCATATATCTCTAGGGGGCATCTTGGGCTGTGGGGGTGGCAGGGGTGGTGTTGTGGGTATGGGCTGACTCGGGGGGAGGGGGGCTCGTGTCCCCGCCGAGGAGCCAGCAGCTTGGCATTTCTTCCTGGCGTGTGGGGTGAAGGAGATGATGGTGGGGATGGGGTGGGAGTGCGTGTGGCGGTGCATGGCCTATCATGAGGGGCCCTCTGCGAGGACTTCCTCTTCTTGGGAGGCTGTGGTGGAGGGGGTGGGGGTTGGGATGGTGGGGTGATAGTGGTGGATGTGGTGGAAGTGTGTGGAAGTGTCATGGGTGTGGTGGAAGTGCATGTGGTGGTGGTGGTGATGGATGTGTGTGGTGGTGTTGTGGGTGTGGAAGTGGATGTTGTGGTGGTGGTGCGATGCCTAGAGGAGGTCGGCTTGTGGGCCAACATCTTTTGGCATGTGTGTTGTGGCTGGGATTGAGATATGGATGGTCTGGAAACGGTGGTGGATGTGTGTGGGTGGGTGGAGGGCATGTAGGGGGTGGGGTAGTGGCGGTAGATGTGCGTGTAATGCGTGGTGAAGGTGCAGCGGAAGTGCATGGAGGTGCTGTGGAAGTGGTGGTGGTAGAAGTGCATGGAGGCTGAGTGCGTGTGGGTGGGGTGGTGGATATACATGGGGGTCCCGTGGAACGTGGTGGAGATAGTAAGGATGATGATGAGCGGATGATGGACCTACGAGGCATCGTGAGCTCATGCCACAAGCGATATAATGTATATAATAAAAAAATAACCAGAGGGGAAGAGTGGACCCTTAGTGATGCGAGAGCAACAAATGCTATATCCTCGAGCGATGTGCCCCTAGTAGGCACTGCAGTCCCGCCATGCAACCCACCAACTTGAAATTTAAATGGGGTGGTTTTGGGGTAGGGTGTGATCGGGGATGGGGGTTATGGAAGGGAGGGGGTTGCGTTCGGGGTGGAGGGGGGGTGCACTCGGGATGCGAGAGGGGATGGGGTGGTGGCACTCGGGCTCGGGATTGGGGTGGTTAAGTGGGGCTCAGGCTCGGGGGGGGGGGGGGGGGGGGGTAGGTGGTGCTCAGGCTGAGAGAGGGGAGGGGGTGGTGGAGCTCGGTCTCGGGAGGGGGGGTTAGGGTTTGGGGGCGAAGGGCTCAGCAGGAGGAGATCGGAGGGGGAGTTATGGAGGGGAGGAGAGAGGGGGAGGTGCTCGGGGGAGGGGGTCACCTGAGGGGGGATAAAGAGCTCGAGGGGAGTTAGGGCTCCCGGGGGAGGGGGGGATTCTGGGTTGCTCGCTCGAATTTTTTTGAGCGAGCGACCCAAATGAATTTAAAGGGGTTTTTCCGAGTGATCGAGCACTTGGGCGAGCGCTCGGGCGACCCATCCCCCTGTAGGATCCTGTAAAAACAGCGATGTTAGGATCGAAATAAAGTAGAGACTTACGTTTGCGTACGCAGCACCGTAATCTCTGAACTTTGCCCTCAGATTCGCCACAATGGTCGATACTTCGTCACAGAGGATCGAAGCAGAGTTTCACCGCCTAAATCTCTATTTAGAAGAGGATTTTAATGGAAGGGAGAAGAAGAACATAAGATGCCTTATGCAAACTTATGGCATGGAAAGTGTGGAATGAATGCCTTACCCTTGGGTCCTATTTATAGGCTTTAGGGGTGGTTATTGTAGGAAATAACCAATTATAAGCTTATTAGCCTATATTAGCACATTCATTTATCCTCTTCTTCATTCACTTATCAAGTGCCTTTATGCACTTATAAAGTGATTTTTTCCACTTATCGAGTGGCTTTTTCCACTTATCGAGTGGTCCTTTTCACACGAGAAAAGGTTCCCTTCGTGCACGCCTTCGTACCACGACATCTGAGGTCCGTATACCCTCATACATCCCCTCATGGGTGTATTCATGTCGTCCATATCCAACATCTCCCACTCACACTTGAGGGGATTGTAAGGAAACATCTTTTCATTTAACTCTTCTATTTATCATACCGAGAAATAGGCCGTGTGATCGTCATGCGCATAGAGTCCGCTGTTGTGCACTTGTTAGAGATACACAACACCCCTCGAGGTGCAAAGTTGAGTAGATCAACGCATGCTTTACCCTAGATTATTTCTTCACATTTCTTATACTTTATATTCAACAATTGAATCCCATCTGGATTACAATTGGCTGGCCAGCTTTGAATCTCTAAAGTCCAAATGTGAATATGAAATTAATCTTCCTCTTCTTGCGATCCTTTTGATCTTGACTTGACTCGCTTTTCTAACATGCCCCGCCGGACCGAATTAACCATAGTCCATAAGCAACATGCTAAGATAGCAATCACCCAGTCAAATCTTAAGGAACCAATTAGAGTCCATAAGGGTAATGAGTTAAGACCCATGTGGTCTTTGGGTCTCACATAATAGTAAACATAATTACTATTCTAACCCAATGGTCAAAATGCATACGTAGTATGAATACGTATTACAACATCACTCCTTTCCCAGGGAGCGTATGTCCTAATGATGTTGTAAGGATGATAACCAGACACCACAATGTCTGACTTTGAGTCCCTTTTACTACTCAAATAATCTTCTGGACTCACATCCCGCATAAGACAGATAGGATTTCAAATCCTTTTAGATCTTTTGAAAACATCCATATGATGCAGATCTTTCATACGACCATTTTGTTTAAGTCATGACTCTAAATCGTCCGTCTGACGATTTTGACTTTAAACAGGTCTCATCTTTATTTTACCCGTCTGATAAAAATAAAGGCGGTTGCTCATGTGAGGGAGCCAACCTTAATCTGTCCGACATACTAGAATTCAGCTGAGATTTCAAAAAATGTACACAAACATTTCTTAAGAAATTCATATGCAATGTTGAAAAGAACTTATTCTTTTATTAAATTTGATCATTTCAGACATGGGAATTTACATTGGTACAACTCAGCTCTTACGCAATCCTTGAGATGATAAGTGTTTGTAAAACACATCTCTGGGGATCGCCTTCGTAAGCGGATCCGTTATCATCTCATGCGTAGATATGTACCTTATGTCTACCTTCTTGGTCTTATCATAGTCTTTTGCAAGTCTGCAGTTCCTTTAAGATACTGCATTATCCTCTTAACCGCTTTCCAGTGTTCTTGCCCTGGGTTGGATTGGTAACAACTTACCATTCCAACGGCAAAACAGATGTCCGGTCTTGTACGCATCATAGCGTACATAAGACTACCAACTGCACTGGAATATGGAACTTTTTCCATAATTTCCTTTTCCTTTTGGTTCTTTGGACATGATTTCAGACATAAATTATCGCATCTGCTTATAGGAGTATCAATGGACTTGCAGTCCTACATATTAAACCGTTCTAGAACCTTCTTTATATAAGTCTCTTGTGAAAGAGAAAGAAGTTTCTTTGAACGATTCCTTGAAATCTTAATTCCAAGGATATATGCGGCTTCTCCCATGTCTTTCATCTCAAAAACTGATGAAAGCCAAGCCTTGATATCCATCACAAAGCTCTTGTCATTTCCGGCTATTAAAATGTCATCTACATATAGAGACACAATAACGTACTTGCTCTTAATCCTCTTGATATATACGCAGTTTTCTTCATCAAGCATTGAAAAACCATTTGATAAGACAACTTCTTGAAATCGTATATACCATTGCCTCGAGGATTGTTTAAGACCATATATGGATTTACGAAGTTTACAAACATTATGTTCGTTTCCTTCTTTTACAAACCCTGTTGGTTGTTCCATATAGATCTCCTCATCCAATTCTCCATTGAGAAAGGCAGTCTTTACATCCATCTGATGTAATTCGAGGTCTAAGCAAGCTACCATTGCCAGAATCAGGCGAATCGAGGTAAAACGAACAACAGGTGAGAAGGTCTCTTCGTAGTCTATCCCTTCCAGTTGCGTAAAACCTTTCGTGACAAGGCGAGCTTTATATCTGTCTATAGAGCCATCAGCCTTATGCTTGATCTTGAGAACCCATTTGTTCCCAATAGCTCTACTTCCTCTGGGTAAATCAACTAAGTCCCAGACTTGGTTAACTTTCATGGATTCCAACTCTTCCTTCATCACTTCCATCCATTTGTCTTTAGCAGGGCATGATACGGCCTGTTTGAAAGTAGCATGCTCGTCATCATCTTGTAGTAAAGTCATAAAGGTTTGCGGAAATTCATCCTCAAATCTAGAGGAGCCAACCTTGTACGACTACTACGTCGTATTTGAGATTCTTCAAGTCCTTGTTGACTCGAATTTAGATCAATTCTAATATCACTCCCACTTGGAATGTTGTTAGAAATGCTCCCACTTGGATCATTATTCCCGTATGGAATAGGATTAGCATCATTCGTATCATCCATTGGTGAAGTTTGAAATGTATTTTTGTCTTCACCAAGAATTCTCCCACTCGAATGAGGTAATCCTTCTTGATCATTAATCTCAAATAGAGATAAGTCCTGACTTATCCCGCCATGTCTTGGAAACTTGTTTTCCAAGAAAGTGACATCCCTCGACTCAAATTCAATTAGACCACCATTGTCTTCCTGACTAACGAAAACATAACCTTTGGAGTTTTCTGCATATCGTATAAAGATACATTTCCTTCCCCGTGGCCAAAGTTTGCCATACTTATGGGAGGAAATATGTGCGTAGGATGCACATTCCAAGGTTTTAAAATGTTTAAGTTAGGAGACTTTTGGTTCCACAACTCATAAGGAGTGGAGCTAACTGATTTCGAGGGTACGCGGTTCAAAATGAAAGTGGCCGTTAATAATGCATCACCCCAAAAGGTAATTGGCAAGTTAGCTTGTGCCATCATTGAACAGACCATTTCCATTAAAGTCCTATTCCTCCTTTCAGCAACACCATTTTGTTGAGGAGTATAAGGCATAGTTACCTGATGTACTATGCCCTTTTCATCACAAAGTTCCTTAAAACTTGTTGATTGATATTCACCGCCCCTATCGGTTCGCAAGAACTTAATCTTGCGATCTAATTGATTCTCCACTAAACTCATATAGTTTTTAAAGCATGTTAATGCTTCACTTTTGTGGGATATCAAATAGATATGTCCGAATCGGGTGAAATCATCAATAAAAGTGATGAAATAGGACTTCCCGTGCCTTGTCTTGACATTCATCGGACCACATATGTCCGAATGGATGAGTTGTAATGGAACCTCGGCCCTTGTGCCGGTTCCAAACGTCTTGCGACAAGATTTCCCCACAAGGCAATGTTCGCAGGTCGACATATCGACCTTTGAAACATTGGATAGAAAGCCACGTTTGGCAAGTCTATCCATACGTGTTGGTCCAATATGACCAAGCCTTGCGTGCCAACAAATTATATCAGACTCATAAGTCGAAGAATTTGTAACAAAGAAATTTTCATTACAAAATGAAGAGTCATACATTGTATTTAATACAATAAATCCATTAAATACATACCCAGCGCCAATTAAGGAATTATTACAAAAACAAGTCCACTTTACAATTTTGAAAGAACCAGCTATAACCAAGACCCATTAACACGACCACATATATAATATTCCTTCGAATATCTGGAGCGAAGAGGATATCATGAAGTAGGAGAGTGCGGCCGTTGTCCAAGACTAGCTTGCAAGTCCCAACGCCTTTCACTTCAACACGTGTGTTGTTTCCTACATAGATCCACTTCATTCCTTGGGGTATCCGGTGATACTCCACGAAGGACCGTCTGTCCCTTGCTATGTGGTCGGTGGCACCTGAATCAATTATCCAAAATGGATTAGATTCCACAAGAAATACTGAACTAGAAACACATATGTAACTAGTATAATTACAAGTTACCTCGTCACCTCCACTCATACACGAACGAGCATAGTGACCGAGCTTATTGCACTTGAAGCACTTGATCCTCTTCAAGTCTTTCTTCTTGTGCCATTTCTTGTGCCCACCCTTATGTTTGGGTTCCTTGGTAGACTCAGGTTGCTTATTACGTTCATTAGAAGACTTCGAATGATCTTTACGTTTCTTTCCCCCGTGTGAGGAACTAGCAACCATGTGCACTTCTGCACTTGGCTTGGCAGCCGCAAGCCTCTCTTCCTCTAATTCGAGGTGCTTGGAAACATCACTGAAGGTCTTGATGCTCTCATTATGAGTGAGATGCATCTTCATCTGGTCCCACCCATTTGGTAGGGAACGTATGCCTGCTTGGATTTGTTGCTCATCAGTGAGCACATGACCTGCATCCTTTAACTCTGAGATTAGATTCACTATATGTCGCAGATGTTTTCCCATGGAATGATCTGGACATTTCTTGTATGAATCAAATCTTATAGTTAAGGCGCGAAGTTTGGACACCGATGTGCCACCAAACTTCTCCTCAAGCTTGGACCATATGTCCATGGCTAAGTCATATTCTCGGAAGATGCGCATTATGTCATCAGCCATACTGCTTAATAACTTAATGCGTGCTATCTTGTTCTTCCGAGACCAAGCATCAAAAGCTTCCTTGTCTCGTCTGTGTTGGGCCGTAGTGCCCAACTCGGGTTCAATCATTACGTTCTTTAGAGTTTCAAGCACTTCTTGCTCCTCTAAAACGTATTGTATCTTGATGGACCAAAGTTTGTAATTATCGCCGTTGAGTTTTTCACCTCTGTTTAACTCAGTGACGATATTCTTTGAAGCGGAAGACATTTTACTTTTAAAATGCTGCAAAAGACACAAAACCGAAGGTTTGATCAAAAAACATTGCATTAAAAATTCTTTAAAATATAATTCCCACTTGAAATGATACTAGAATATCCCATTTGGATAGTTCTAATTTCAACTCCCACTTGGAATGATATTTGTAATTCGATAAGTTACTTTCGAAAAATATTGAAGATGTTACTCTAGAATCGGAAAGGTCACTACGTTTCCAATCACCATCTAGAGTATCTTTCAATATTTCCCCATCACTTTATCAAATAATAGTACTCTTATAGTACTTTGCAGCGGAAAAGTGTTTTTGAAAACGTATTTTTCAAAAATATTTTGCAAACGTATTTTGCAGTATTTTGAAAACGTATTTTGCAAACGTATTTTGCAAGGCCTATACCCCATTATAGGGTGTCATAGCCGAAATATTTTGACAATTCCCCGGCCATTGCCGGGGTCGTGGCAAGGTCGTGCCAAGGCCGAATTCATCTTCCTTCCGAAGTGAGAGTTGCCATCGCAACTTGGCCAAAGCCGGATCCCCCCTTTGGAAAAATGCGATATTTCAACTTAGTACCCTTATGATACTAGTGAAATGTACGGTAATCCCTGGCCATTTGCCGGGATGAGTCGTACTTGTACCAAGGCCGGATCCACCCTTTGTGGATTTTTCTACAAGCCATCGTCGCCGGTTCCCGTATGGATCCGGGCGCTTCCCCCCCTTATAGGAGAATTTTACCGCAGACGACTGCCGTCGGCCCCGTATGGGCTAGCCTTGCAGGTGGTCGGGGCCGAAACCATTGGCAAGGCCTCTGGCTGAATTGGTCGACCAAAAATCCCGGATTGGTCGACCAATACCGACCAAGGATCTGACACCCCCCCGGCGGCCAGGGCCTCTGCCCTGGCCGAGGCTGGCCATGGGCCGACCAAGGGCCTCTGCCCTGGCTAGCCAGGTGCCCTGGCCCCTCGGCCAGGGCCTCTGCCCTGGCCGAGGCCGGCCCTGCCCTGGCCTCTACCAGGGCCGACAGGGCCCTGGCCTCTGGCCAGGGCCGGCCAGGCCCTAGCCTGAGGCCAGGGCGCAGGCCCTGGCCTCTGCCAGGGCCGGCTAGGCCCTGGCCTGGCCGCGGCCAGGGCCCCCCGGCCATGGCCATGGCCGGCCATGGCCCTTTGGCCATGGCCGGCCATGGCCCTTTGGCCTTGGCCGGCCATGGCCCATATGGCCATGGCCGGCCACCCCCTTGTATGGGGTTGCCGCACACACTTTTCCCCCCACTGGCGGGGTGGTTTTCGTTGTCACTTGGCCGTAGCCAACCCCCTCCGCATGGGGAAGGGGGATGCATTGCCTCCATAGCCCATTTGGCCATGGTGATCATGCACCAAAGTTCATCTTCTCCGATGGGGATAACTACCATCATCTTCCTCGATGAAGCACCCGTTCGTCGATGAAGCACCCGTTCGTCGAGAAAGTAGGTATTATCTAATGGCCGTGTGACAAAATGGAAAAATAACATACTTTAAAGTTCGCAAACTACACGCTCCACATGAAGAGAGTTCACATTCCCTATGAATGGAGACTCAGCATCCATGAAGAGTGCGAGCTTGACGATATGAACGGTCGGTTCTTCCCGTCACGGAGAGTTCCTGCCATATCCGTAATGACAGAAGAACCTAACGTGAAAAGAACAACCGCTGCGTTCTCTCCGTCACGAAGCGTTCCTACCATATCCATAATGGTAGGATACCCATTCGTGAAAAAGACAACGCCTCGTTCATCGGTTCGACGGGGCTGTGGTTTGACCGGGGCGAACCCGTATGGCTCTGATACCAATGTAGGATCCTGTCAAAACAGTGAATTTAGGATCGAAATAAAGTAGAGACTTACGTTTGCGTACGCAGCACCGTAATCTCTGAACTTTACCCTCGGATTCGCCACAACGGTCGATACTTCGTCACAGAGGATCGAAGCAGAGTTTCACCGCCTAAATCTCTATTTAGAAGAGGATTTTAATGGAAGGGAGAAGAAGAACATAAGATGCCTTATGCAAACTTATGGCATGGAAAGTGTGGAATGAATGCCTTACCCTTGGGTCCTATTTATAGGCTTTAGGGGTGGTTATTGTAGGAAATAACCAATTATAAGCTTATTAGCCTATATTAGCACATTCATTTATCCTCTTCTTCATTCACTTATCAAGTGCCTTTATGCACTTATAAAGTGATTTTTTCCACTTATCAAGTGGCTTTTTCCACTTATCGAGTGGTCCTTTTCACACGAGAAAAGGTTCCCTTCGTGCACGCCTTCGTACACGCGACATCTGAGGTCCGTATACCCTCATACATCCCCTCATGGGTGTATTCATGTCATCCATATCCAACACCCCCTTCGTTGGGTTGGTCGTTCGACCGAGCAATCTGAAATTTCATCACTTTCAGCCTTTAGCTGATCTTGTATTTCTCGCTGATTTGAATTTCAAGCCCATGCTCATGTTTTGCTCTTTCGTTTGTCTTCGTGACCGCCAATATCTGCCAAAATCAACAAACTTCAGTTATTTATGGATTTTTGAATTTCTATAATAAAAATCTCAAAAAATATAATTAAAATCGAAATGCGAGTAAATAGGCTGGGTTGCCTCCCGCCAAGCGCTTGTTTAAGATCATTAGCTTGACCCATGCGGTTCAGTGAGGTGATATGTTGGAAGCATGCGAGATGCGCCCATCGTTCTTCCCGACCAACCCTTGTGGGGCCGGTTGGTTGAACGCCTCTTCCGGACCCTTAGCGGTCTGTCCATCCTCTTTCCTCTCCAGTGCTTATCTCTCTTTGGGGCACCCCATGGACACTGTAGCCAACAAGTTTCTGATCTTCACAACGTCCGGATCGTGATCCTCTAAGGCGAGCATGGCGTGCTTGCACGTCGTCGATCCATCGTCGGGATACTCGTCCAGGACCTGCAGATATGCTTCCATGGCTTTGTCGTACCAAGGATCCAAGCCATGGTCCTCGCTCCGCAGCAGTTGGTCCTGAAATACTTCTTCAGCTCTGAGCTCTTCCACAAGCTCATCCTCCATCAATTCAAGATACCTGACGTCCGCAGCGAGCTCCCTCTCCCTCATTGGCTTAGGTAGCCGAAATTTGGCCTCAATATTTCCGTCATTGAAGGAGAGCATGCCTTCTCGCACGTCAAGCAGCACTCCAGTCGTCTCCAACTAAAAGAGCAACCTAAAATCAGTTGCGATCCTCCATCTCCCGCCATGTCCATAATAACAAAATCCATCGGCACGCTCACACCGCCAGGAATCTGTAAAACGACATCCCTAGCCACTCCGATTGGGTGCGTCACTGACCTATCTGTGAGATGGATGGTCATGGCCGCCGGTTCTAACTCCGTCCCGGTGTTGAGGCGATGGAAGATAGACAAGGGCATCAGGCTGACGCTTGCCCCTAAATATATCAAGGCCCTCTTGATAGGGACGCCACCTATGGAGCAAGGGACAGTGAAGCTCCCCGGATCCGGGAGCTTCTTTGGCAGCTTGTTGCTTCTGAGAAATGAAGACGGTTTCTCCGCTAACAAAACCTGCTCTGTCTTCCTCTTCCCCGAGCTTAGTTCTTTAAGGAACTTTGCGTACGAGGGTATCTCCGTGAGGGCGTCCATGAACAGAATATTCAGCTCCACTCCCTTCAGAAGCTCTATGAACTTGGCGTACTTCTCTGCCATTTTGGCCTTAGCCAATCTACTCGGGAATGGAACTGGAGCGAGGCGATACCTGGGCTTCTCCATGGGACTTGCCCTTTCCTTGATCACTTCCTCTACTATAGGAGGCCTATCTCTCTCAATGGTGGTAGGCTACTCCTCAGCCTCAATATCTCCACCATCAATAACTGTTGGGAGCTCACCTACCACCTCCTCAGGTGATGCAGCCGTGGGAATCATCACGGGTGGCTCCGGAACCATCATTGATAGGCTGCTATGGGTGGTGATAATGCATGCGCTCTCCCTGGGGTTCTTCTCTGACTGAGCGACAAGCTTGCCTTGGGATCGTGCCATCTGAATCATCTTCTCCTTCAGTTGATCTACAGTGGTGAAAAGTTCCTTACTGCGGGCCGCATGGTCTAGATTGAGCTTTGCCTGCTCCTCGATGAATCTCTCCAAGGTGGCCTCCAAGGAGGACTTCTGCTGAGTTGGAGGAGGAGCAGTCAAAGCTAGCTGTTGCTGCTGCTGCTGCTGGTACACTGGCGGTCTATAGGGGGCATACGGTCTCTACCCAGACTGCTATTGCTGTGGCTGTTGCTGATACTGATGGGACTACTGCTGCGGCTGATACTGCTGCTGCTGATGGGGCTGCTGCTACGCTCCGCTACTATTCCCGTACTAGAAACCAGGTTGGTTTCTCCAGGATGGGTTCCCATAGGCTCCCCTGTTTCCTCCTTTGTCATCGGAGGTGTAGTTTTCCTCAGCTATTGTTGCAGGAGGTGCCTGGTAGGAGTTGGTCCTGCCATTGGGTCCCTGATCTACGCACCTCTCGTAGGCGGCACATGTGTTGGCGGGGAGTGAGCTGGGCCTAGCTCGAGTCGGTGCTCCAATCCAGCCATCTGATGTGTAAGGGATTAGAGACTACCATAAAAAATAGTCACCTCGCTGACTTCATATCGGCCTCCTCCTGGGGCCTTGGTAATAGTCGAGGTAGACCTGTCTTCCCCCCAATGTTGGTTGTTAGCGGCTGATCACTCCATATTTTACACCTTTTTTCCGCATGTTTGCATGCCATTTAGATCGCCCAAATCGTGTTTTTCACGTTTATTCGACAATATTGCGATGCTTTTCACGATTTGTTGTTTTTGTCGTATTTCAGGAGATTTGGAGCGATTTGGAGTGATTCTGAGATGCACCCGCTCCGGAGTGTCACCGACGACTCTCTTGAGGGGTATTTTGCTATTGGAAAGGAGTGGAAGGAGAAAGAACGTCGTAGGAGCGACGAGGGAGCGAAAATATGAAGTTTGGGTATTTTGAGCATTCCACTCGGCCGAGTGAAGGAGTTACTCGGCCGAGCATCAGAAGCCCGCTCGGTCAGCCAGATCGGACACGCAACAGAGCTATGTTCAGCGTGCACTCGGCCGAGCATCGCCATGTCACTCGGTCGAACCACGGAGACCCACTCGCCCGAGTGGCATCAAGACGACGTCAACAAAAATTCCAGACTTACTGTTTTTTTACAGTCGATTCCCGAAGACCGACTCGGCCGAGTGACGAAAGACCGTCCGCCCGAGTGAAGAACGCCCATCGGCCGAGTGAAGAAAAGTCACTCGGCCGAGTGCCGAGGAGACGACCCCCTGAGACCCCCAACTCTGTGTAATTGTACAGGGTCTCTCACTCGGCCGAGTGACATTTGTCACTCGGCCGAGTGAGCCGCACTGCCTGTAGCGTAAACTGCGATTTTGAGGCTGCGCAGGGGCATTTTCGTCAGGATTTTTTGGGCGATTTTGGGGGGTATTTAACCCCAGTTTTTAACCTAGTTTAGGGAGGCTTTTCAGAACTTTTGGCAGCCTTTTTAGATTAACTTTTTAGGGATTAGATTTAGCTTTTAGAGAGGAGAGAAAAGGGAGATTTTGTTGGATGCTATCTTGTTCTTCATTGGTTTGTATCTCTCTCCCTCAAAAACTCCATTTTTATTGATATTTTGAATATAGCAATGAATTCTATTGATTTTGATTGTGAATTTCTATTGCATTTTATTATGAATTATGAGTAGTTCATCTTCTTAGGGCGTAGGGATGAACCCTACGAGCCCAATTTCAAATTTGTGATGAATTGGTGAAACTATTGCTAGGATTGATTAGGGTTAGGTCGTGATTGATTTAATACGAATAGCTAGGGATTCATATCGATTGGGATTTGCAAGAGATTGGATCCCAATTCGATAGGAAGCCCTAAATATTCGAATTGGGTTGTAATTGAATTTCTCCGAAATCGGTTTGCAAGAGATTGGACCGAAACTAGGGTTTTCGATTGCAATTCTATACCAATACCGGTTTGCAAGAGATTGGACGGGTAGGAACTATCCCGACCTAGGTCGTAGCTCGAGTGTACACGAGAGTGGGCTCGAGATACGATTGAACGATGATGTTGTTCTTCACGCTAGTTTGCCTAGGTTAGGGTTTGCAAGAGATTGGACCCTACCCTAGGTTGGCTATAGACCGGCAACAGCGCGAGAGCGTGAGCTTGGTTCTACATTTAGTTGCAACTAGTTCACACAAATTTCAAGTTTAGCAATTGTGAAACCTACGAGTCATAATGATGAGATACGGCAAGTAGCGGGGATTCCCTACCCCTAGGCCTCTTCATGAATTTGTTATTTCTTTTATACATTTTAACGACTGTGACCGCATATTTGCGAACATTTCCCGATTTTTCCTATAGCCAGGTGATTGAAGAAGACACTGTTATTAGGCCTCCTTGTGTTCGATACCCGCTCGCCGCTACACCGTGCGCTTGCGGTAAGACTACAGTGTCGCCGCTCCGGGACGTGCATCCGGGGCGCGATCAAGTTTTTGGCGCCGTTGCCAGGGAGGTGTTTCCCGTTGGGTGCGAATTTCTCACAATTAGGTTGATTAGACTACGAAAAAAAACTAACAAAACGAAATTTTCACCCCCGCCACCATTACTACCATTTCTATATTCTTTTGTGCCACTGATATTTTTCTCCAGGTATTTATCTTTGTTTATCAGGTGTTATGGATGGTATTATGTGGACCACAGATTTTGAGGAGAAAGCATTTCAGAACTTATTAGAGGGCCTCTTGGAGTCAGTGAGGTTCACCGGTTCAGAGAGCATTACAACAGATGATGCATTTGATCTATGATTTGTAGATTTTGTTATGAACCGTGTTTCAGCTGCAGGAACAATTGAGGACGACATCCTTGTCAGTCTTAAGGGGGATAGACTATATTTTTGGATTGCTTGCGGGCATTCCCCTCCACATGATACATCCCCACAAGTTGAAATACCTGAGCAGCCAGCATCACCATTCCAGAGAGAGCCTACATTGATAGTTGATGAGAAGGTAAATGAGCACACTATCGAGCCAGAGCATGCTTTTGAGGAGGCATCACACACGGAGCCAGAGTTTATCGCCGAGGAGGTCGTGCATCGGGACGAGGACATAGCCATTCATGAGGATCCCGAGCACTACCCTCCTCCATTTGAGCTTCCGCTGCCACCTCATCCTTCCATTGACGTCGAGGACTATCCCACAGAGCTTATGGCTCCCTTTCAGGGAGATCTCTTCACCCCCTCATCTCCTACATTTGATTCCCCTCCCGTGTATGATGTTTTTTGTAATTCAGATTTTGACGACTCATCGTGCCTTTTGCATGATACACATACATATGAAAAAAGGTACAATGGGATGTATACGAGGAGGAGAGTGAGGAGTTAGCACCCATGGACGCATATGAATATGATCAAGAGCTGCGCTGGGATGAGTCTGACGATGATGAGGAGCATCTTGATGAGGCCCACACCTATGATCTAGATTTACCTGAGCAGCATAGAGAAGACACCATAGAGACAGCTATCACGGCACGTGAGGATATTAGATTATTTCCAGGGAAGTATCGTCCACCATTATTTATTCCATATATTTCTATAGACGATCCTCTTTGGGATACTTTTATTACGAGGGTGAAATTTTTGCAGCGAACTGATGCATCCTATTCTCTGCAGGGTACATGTGGAGTCCTTGTGGGAATGCTGGAGGATGCATTTCTAGAGTTCGTTGGAGTCCGTGGACACACGCGACTGGCGGAGCCACGGAAGGAGCAGTTGGAGCAGTTGCCTGCACCGGCAAAGATACTGGATCCGCCTTTTGCTATAGATGATATCAATCCAGTAGTGTAGAAATTTTTATGCTTAAAATAAACACGAATTCTCTCGACAACGAGAGGACCGTATAGATTGATTGAATAAATATCACCTCTTATGACGGTAACAAAATTTTTACACCCCAAACCCATTATATATATTAATTGCCCCTTAATATTTTGATGTGTCACATCCTTTTGCTCACCACCATCGAGCATTTCTTTCAAGTGAAACCTCACTTTCTTATTTGTTTGACTTGATCACGTTTAGCAAAATCGTGATTTTATTGATCGAGTCATTTGAATAGGATTGTTTGGTATAAGCTTGGGGGAAGGCGCTCTCATGCATCATTGTATGTGCATGTAGTTGCATTAGGATCTCATGTCATTCATTTCATCATTTTGCATTCACGCCCCCCATTATTATCGTTGTTCCTCATATTCTTCCACTATGATCACATTGAGGACAATGTGAAGTTTAAGCTTGGGGGAGTGCATTTCCATGCCATTTAGATGCATTAGTTGCATTTTTACTTTATTTTAGGTTTTTTAAGAATTTTTCAAAATTTTGCATCATCTTTTTGAATTTTCCATCTTATTTTCCTTTTATGTGTGTTCATGCATCATGTTGTGTGCTTGTTTTTCTTTTCTTTCCTCTCTTTTATTTTTATTTCTTTATTTTCCTTTTTTCTTCTTCCGCTAGATGAATTTCGTATGATGATATCTCTTATTGCTTTAGCAATCATCACGATGATTATTATTCTTTGCCATGCCACTTAGAGTATTCCATAGTCTTGCTATTCACATGTTCTTGCAAATCTCTTTCTTTTGATGATTCCTCTACATGAATGCATGATATTAATTAGGGATGGCAAAACGGGTGGGCGGGTATGGATATGCACTATCCATACCCGTACCCGCTCAATTTACCCGTACCCATACTCGTACCCATACCCGTGATGGGTAAATTTTTGTACCCATACCCATATCCATCGGGTACACGGATACCCGTGGGTACCCGTGTACCCGCTGGGTATGGGTATGGATATCCATACCCATCATATGGATATCCATATACCCAATGGGTATGGGTATCCATACCCATTACCTGTAAAAAGATTGACAAACATCCATATCCGTATCCATACTGCAAGCTTTTTGAGTGACATGTAAAAAATTATTGAAAATTATATATTTTTTTCAAACATTAAAGTAGTAAAAATACGCATGTATGCAAGAGACTATATAACAATCAAGTTCAAATTAGCATTTTCCTCATCTTCACTGGTTTAAAAGATTGACAAAGACATGTAGAGTTTAGTACTGGTTTTAAGGCATATATACAAGAAAGCATTCTGTCACTAAGCCTTATAATGCAACAGCCAACAAAATTGCAACTTGGCTCACAGAATAGCACAATATGTAGAAAATATTGAATGAAACACATAAATAAAAATATTTAGAGATGCTGCAACCCCGCCTGCTGGAGGAAATTGGAAACCCTTGGCCTTGACTATTGAATCGGTATTTATACATGTGAGACCTCAAATTTGAAACCAGTGGCTGTGGTGTTAAGTTAACTCTAGGTTTGCTAATTGTTATGCATAATTTTATATTTTTATTCATTGTATTTACATATATTAATTTAGTTATTATTTTTGAAAAATATTTAATTGGGTTTATTACTTTATATGAATAATATATTAATATTAAAATGACCGGGTACGGGTACCCGTGGGTATGTATATACAATATCCGTACCCATCCAATTTTACCCGTGGGTAAAATATGGGTACCCTGACCCGTACCCATGGGTACAAAAGTCTACCCATATCCGTACCCAAACGGGCGGGTAACCACGGGTATCCGTACCCGCGGGTAGAAATGCCATCCCTAATATTAATTGAAACTGAATGTATGGATTAGTGTTTAGTATGCTTTTGTTGGAAATACACCAAGATTCACGCATCATTAATATATCTGAAGCATCAGTTTTATTGTCTTATTCACCTTCTGTTGCATGCTTGATATGATTGTGCGCTTTACCGCTTGACTTCACTCTTTATTGAGATGATTGAGAATATCCATGCTTACATATGAGTTTTAGTTGAAGTATTATTTTATTGAATCGTTCGTGCACATCTTAGAGTGAACCGAGTGTTACATTATTTCTTTCTCCACATATATCTTTTTATTCTCTACATGTCACTTGAGTTCACCTCCTAAAGCTACTTATGTCGCATCTATTTCCCAAAAATCCCTACAAAAGAAAAAAGTTAGCTCCAAAAAAGTACAAAAAGCCAAAAAGGAGCCAAAAATCCAAAAATACAAATCAAATAGCTCCTACAAAAATCCAAAAAGAAAAAAATGAGAAACAAAGTCCAAAAGAAAAAGAAAAATATTTCTCTATCTCATTATTGGAGCCACAAAATACTTGGGAAAACCAAGGCAAAAATCCCATTTTCCACTATCATATTCCTTTAGATGCGATGCCTCAAGCTAAGCTTGGGGGGGGGGGGGGGTGAATTCATTTGACCATATGAGTAAGTATGACATTAGAGTGGAGACGTGCATGAATGGGAATATTCGATAATGCTTAGACTTTGCAAAATATATTAGATATGGAGATTTTTCATGATTTGAAATAAATATGTGAATGCCATGTCTCTTATTCCATCTCTATTGCATGCTTGGTGTGATTCTTATATGCTTCAGTTATAACTCTTGATTGAAAAGTGCATTGCCAACATTTGTATATTAAATCCTATGAAATGCGTGACGTGTATATGAATTGATTGTATGAATTTAGAGAATCCCTTTTGTTGTTCTTAAAAGCTTGCAAGTACCATGTTTATGTAAGATATGAAATCCTTATAGCATGTGATTTGTATTTTCCAAGTTATCGTGATGTGTAGCTTATGGCTTGAGATCTGAGAGAAGAATCTGGTGACCCCTTCCACCTCGTGTTCTTTCTTTTTCATTTCATTTTCTTTATTTTCATCTCCCGAGTTTGTCTCTCTACTTATCTTCCTCGAGGACGAGTAAGAGGTAAGCTTGGGGGATTTTGATCGGTCCATATTTTACACCTTTTTTGTGCATGTTTTCATGCCATTTCGATTGCTCATATTGCGATTTTCACGAGTATTCGACGATATTGCGTTACTTTTCACTATTTCTTGTTTTTGTCAGATTTCAGGAAATATAGAGCAATCGGGAACAAAAATGAGCTTAAAGGATTTGCACCCACTCCGGAGTGTCAACCATGGCTCTTTTGAGGGTTATTCTGCGATGGAAGAGGAGTGGAAGAAGAAGGAACGTCGTAGGAGCGACGAGGAAGCGAAAAGACAAAGTTTGGGCATTTTCAACATGCCACTCGGCCGAGTGAAGAACTCACTCGGCCGAGCAAAGAAGCCTGCTCGACCGGCCAGATCGGACACGCAAACAACTTGAAGATCAGCGTGCACTCGGCCGAGTGACGACATCCCACTCGGCCGAGTATGGAGACACCACTCGCCCGAGTGGAACACGAACGACGGCATCCAAAAGTCCAGACTTACTGTAATCCTTCAGAAAAATCAGAGCTCCGACTCGGCCGAGTACCAAAAGCCCCTCGGTCGAGTGACATTTTCCACTCGGCCGAGTGACGCCGAGGACACGCAGCCCAGATTTTCAGACGACCGTTCACTCTTTTGAAATCTGCTATCATTCCAGCAATCAAAGTATTTTTCTCATATTGTTTATGGATAGTAGACTTCATAAAGGTTCCAACGCCGCCAAGAACGTGCCAATCGGAGGTCGGATGAAATCTGGAGAATTTCTGCAAGTTGACGCTGCAGTGCTGGAATTTCCACTCGGCCGAGTCACATATTCCACTCGGCCGAGTCAGCGGCGGGCCCAGAGTTTAAGTTGCGGTTTGGGATGTTTTTGGGCACAAATTTGAGGGTTTTTCTAGGGTTATTTGCTAGGGTTTTGGGAGACTATATAAGGGGTTTGTAGCCACCATTAGAGGGGAGTTCCCATAGGTTCCCCACATGTTTTCTTAGGGTTTATTTTAGAGGTTAGGCCATGCCCTAGGCCCCCTCTTGGATCAAAAAGCTTGTATTTGGATTGGAATTCTTCATCAAAGCTAAGTTTCTTTGTTCTTATCATTTGAATCTTTGATTTGATATCTTTATATATGCAAGAAATGTTTTTTATCGATTTCTCCATCGTTATTGCTATGCTTGAGTAGAATCGATGTTCTAGGGCAAAGGGATGAACCCTATGGATCTAATTTCAGATTTGTGGTGAATGAATCTCTATGTTGCTAGAATTGCTAGGAGGTTAGGTCGTGATTGATTTATTACGGATAGCTTAGAATTTCCATCGATTTGGGGTTTGCAAGAGATTGGATTCTAATCGATGGGAAAGCCTAGATATTCGATTTAGGTTTATAATCGAGATTCTCTAGACTTGGTTTGCAAGAGATTGGGCCAAAGCTAGGATTTTTATTATAAATCTATACACATATTCGTTTGCAAGAGATTGGACGAATACGAACTATCACAACCTAGATCGTAACTCGAGTTTGCACGAGAGTGGGCTTGAGGGGCGATTGAACGATGATGTCGATCCTAATGCTAGCGGCTTAGGCTAGGGTTTGCAAGAGATTGGGCCCTATCCTACGGTTGCTATAGACCGGCAATAGCGAGAGAGCGTGAGCTTGGTTCTCTATTCAGTTACGACTAGTTCACCTCAATGCAAGTCTATTAATATTGAGATTCACTATTCACAATGATGCATGACGGTCCGTAGTGGGGATTCCCTAGCCCTAGACTCTTTTATTATATTGTATTTGAATCGATATTTGACTGATTTCTCTATCTCCGACACCGACATCCACCACCATTGTCATTACATCATACCATAACCATCTCCACCAATAATACATTCGTAGTCAAACCAACCTAGGATAGATTGGAGCCAACACCACCTCCTTGTGTTCGATACCCGCTCGCCACTACACCGTGCGCTTGCGGTAAAATTACAATCGTTCTCCGGGTGTGTATCCGGGGCCGACCAAGTTTTTGGTTGTGCTCTTGGGTTGCATTTTGGAGCGACCAAGTTTTTGGCGCCGTTGCCGGGGACGGTGTTACGTTGGTCCCCGCCGTTGAGATTGACGTCGCTAGCTGGTTTTTGGACCGCATCATCGTATCGGTGGGCGCTCGCTCCCCGATATGTTACGGCGGCCTGATCACCCTGCTAGCCCTGATGACCGGCGAGGACCTTCCGGTCGACCTGCGTCGACATTCGGGCCCCACTTCACTATCGATAGACGTCATGGCCCGGATGAAGATGCTTCATCCGCACGGCCATCGGCACTGGGTATGGTTGCACGATCCGTTCGGTGCTGACTACATGATCCTTTCGAGCCCCGCTCGGACACACATAGGACCAGCACACGATGACTGGCTACCGTCGATGGATCTCCTGATCCCCGCCGCCTACGTGCTAGAGGCCGAGGGAGCTGAGCAGGCACACCCTGCAGCACAGCCTGCACCTGTTGACCCTGTGATCCCTCAGCCTGCGCCTGCACCTTCCCGACACCTCTGTCCACACTTCTGCCGGTGTCGGGAGTACACTTGCTGAGCCGTCCTCCACTGCCACCACGCCTACCACCACCCCCACCACTGCTGTGCCCCTGTCGGTTGAGCCCCTTCTCTCTTTGCCACCCGAGCGTCCACCTTCCATAGTTGAGAGCGGCGAGCCTTCCTTTTCTTCCGTCGTGGAGACCCTACACACTTTGATCTCCGCTGGGATTTCACCTTTTGGACCCCACACTTCCTCCCCAGCGGTCAACCCCTCTGTCTCCACCGTAGCTGTTCTGTCTGAGAGCGTCGTGACGTCTGTTCCCACGTCTGTGTCACTGACCTCTCTTGCCGCCTCGTCGCTGATTTTGACTTCCACTCCTACTGCTGCTGCTTCCACCTCACACCTGCCTGCGTCCCAGCCTCGCACTGAGGCTGGGCATCCACTAGTGAGCACAGCCCACATTCCACCCATGCCTGCTGTCCTGATCACCTACACTGCCCATATTAGACAGCCCCGACCTGCTCAGCCTAGACCTGTCCGTCCCTCCGCTCCACCACCCCCTGACACCTTAGTTCAGAGCGTTCGCGCTCTTGAGGGGGCGATGAGTGGACTCAGGGGCGATTTTAGGGCTCTGTCTTCCACAGTCACCGCCATGCAGCAGCGCCTCGAGCTACTTCCCAGCATTCACTATTGCCTGACCCAGATTCTCGAGCGACTGCCACGACCACCACCCACCCAGCAGACTGTACCACGCCCACCACGCCCACCACCACCCACCCAGCAGACTGTTACACCACCCCCCCACCTTCGCCTCAGGACGGAGATGGTGCAGCCCCACCAGCTTAGGGACACCCTTGATGCCATTGACCCTTTTTGTCGTTTTCCTGCCCATTCTCTGCTTAGTCCTGATGATTTTTGACCCCCTCCTCCCCTCACTATTTTTGTCCACATTTTGATCATATCATTCTATATCCTTTTTCAGGAGAGAGGGAGAGTATTTCTGGTGACACACACATATCTGCATCACTCTTATCCTTGCATGCATCATATCGACATCATATTTTTCATTTTGTTATTTTTATTTCTTTTTATCATGCAAGCATAACCACCCCCCTCCCATTACACTTCTCTCGGTGTGCCACACTTCGCAGATTGAGGACACTGTGCACTTTAGCTTGGGGGAGTGAGTTCTCACACTTTTCGCTTTTATCACTTTTATTTTTTTAGTTTTTTTCACGTTTTTCCACTTTTGCACCCCGTTTCATCACGTTTTTTCTTTTTTACCATGCATCACGTTTTTCTTATTTTCTTTATGTGCTGCATTGTAAATAGTTTTTTATTTTCGTTTATCTTTATTTCTTTCATCTTTCGCTAGAGATGACTTTTCTGTGATGATGATGACGTGGTGTTAGCTTTTCTCTATATGCATGCTATATTTGTCGTGTCATAGCTTTTTATTTCTGATATCATATGCTATGTTCTGCCTTGCATTTAGAAATAGTAACCCACTCTCTTTTGGTGTATGAAAATGGATGAAATTCTATTATTAGCTGATGTCTGATGATTCATACGTATGCTATCGTAGAAAACACACCAAGATTCACTCATTGATTGCTTATATCTGGAGTATTGCTTTCTTTTCTCTCATATCACTTCTTATTGCATGATTTGTACGCTTCACTTCAGGTTGATTGAATGTTTGCTAGCTTTGATAAATCTGGATTAGTTTACTTTTTGAGATCAAACTGAGTAGATTATATTACCCTGCTGAAGTTGTCATGCACATCCTATAGAGTGAACTGAGAGATACATTTATTTCTTTCTCCACATATCTTGAACATTATTTCTCTATTTTAAATTCATTGGTGAATCTCCCCTTAGCGATTCTATTATTGGCATTCCCCTGTTATTAAAATCACATGCTCCAAATTCCCCAAAACCCAAAGAAAAAAATACTTGTATATCCTTCTCTTTGATTTGGGATCATTTGTGTATATATGCTATTCAAAAAAAGAGAAAAAGAAAGAAAAAGAAAAAGAAGAAAAAGAATTGAGAATAAGTGAAGAAAAGAGAAAAGAAGTTCGAAAACGATCCCATCTCATATCCTTTCTCTCTTTCTTCCCTCTTTTGCTTTTATTTTAGTTTTCTTTGATTTTTGGAGCTTCATAAGAAACGAGGATGTAAATATTGTTTTGTATGTGCCACCACGCTTATAGATAAGCTTGGGGGAGGGAATCCAATGATGTGTGAGAGAGTGACTACTTGACGGTGCATGACAACCTAGGCTAAGTAATATTTTATACTCGGCGAGATTGCTAAAGTTTCATGAAATCCAGAAATCTACGCTTAGCATTCATTTCATGAAAACCACACTTTTTCTATTCTTTCTACTCTATCGTATGATATATCTTATACTCCTTATAGAAAGCATTCAATTGAAAAGTGTGTGATCTATGGTATTGTATACCGCTTTAGATGCTTCAGACGATGTTAATCTTAGAATTATTCCATTTTTCATGCTATATTGGTATTCTTGGGTTTTCTATTTCAAATGCACCATTATACTATGATATCAAAATAAAAGTCTTTGACATGTGATTTATATTCGATGCATGCTATATGAGTAAGTGAAACCCACGTTCTGAGAAAATGATCTAGCAACTTCCCTCTTCGTTTTCTATTTTGTTTTTCGTTTTCCGTTTTCCGCCTTTCCATCGTTTTTATTTTATCTTTATCCACCGGGTTCGCCTTTTACTTATCTTTCCCGAGGACGAGTAAGAGGTAAGCTTGGGGGATTTTGATCACTCCATATTTTACACCTTTTTTCAGCATGTTTGCATGCCATTTAGATCGCCCAAATCATGTTTTTCACGTTTATTCGACAATATTGCGATGCTTTTCACGATTTGGTGTTTTTGTCGTATTTCAGGAGATTTGGAGCGATTTGGAGTGATTCTGAGATGCACCCGCTCCGGAGTGTCACCGACGACTCTCTTGAGGGGTATTTTGCTATTGGAAAGGAGTGGAAGGAGAAAGAACGTCGTAGGAGCGACGAGGGAGCGAAAATATGAAGTTTGGGTATTTTGAGCATTCCACTCGGCCGCGTGAAGGAGTCACTCGGCCGAGCATCGGAAGCCCGCTCGGCCGGCCAGATCAGACACGCAACAGAGCTATATTCAGCGTGCACTCGGCCGAGCATCGCCATGTCACTCGGCCGAACCACGGAGACCCACTCGCCCGAGTGGCATCAAGACGATGGCAACAAAAATTCCAGGCTTACTGTTTTTTACAGTCGATTCCCGAAGACCGACTCGGCCGAGTGACGAAAGACCGTCCGCCCGAGTGAAGAACGCCCATCGGCCGAGTGAAGAAAAGTCACTCGGCCGAGTGACTCCCGAGGAGACGACCCCCAAGACCACCAACTCTCTGTAATTGTACAGGGTCTCTCACTCGGCCGAGTGACATTTGTCACTCGGCCGAGTGAGCTGCGCTGCCTGTAGCGTAAACTACGATTTTGAGGCTGTGCAAGGGCATTTTCGTCAGGATTTTTTGGGTGACTTTGGGGGGTATTTAACCCCAGTTTTAACCTAGTTCAGGGAGGCTTTTCAGAACTTTTGGCAGCCTTTTTAGATTAACTTTTTAGGGATTAGATTTAGCTTTTAGAGAGGAGAGAAAAGGGAGATTTTGTTGGATGATATCTTGTTCTTCATTGGTTTGTATCTCTCTCCCTCAAAAACTCCATTTTTATTGATATTTTGAATATAGCAATGAATTCTATTGATTTTGATTGTGAATTTCTATTGCATTTTATTATGAATTGTGAGTAGTTCATCGTCTTAGGGCGTAGGGATGAACCCTACGAGCCCAATTTCAAATTTGTGATGAATGGGTGAAACTATTGCTAGGATTGATTAGGGTTAGGTTGTGATTGATTTAATACGAATAGCTAGGGATTCATACCGATTGGGATTTGCAAGAGATTGGATCCCAATTCGATAGGAATGTAGGATCCTGTCCAAAACAGAGTTAGGATCGATAATATGAAGTTTAGACTTACGCTTGCGTATGCAGCACGGTAGTCTACGAACTTCGCCTTCGGATTCGCCACGACGGATCGAGTCTTCTCACGAACGGAGTAAGGCTACTAATCCACAATCTAAATCTCTACTTTAGATTAAGAACTTGGATAAGAGGGAGAGAAAGGATTTCTGCAGAGCTTCGCTAGGATGAAGATGCATGCATGAATTTCATGCAAAAGGTGTAAGAAATGGCTTACCCTTGGGTCTTATTTATAGCCCCCAAGATAGTTATTTTAGGGTAAGTTGTTCCTTTGGAACAACTTAATTAAGGTGTACCATGATACATGGCACATTATAAGCTTAAGTTGTACCATATGCATGGTACAACATAAGCTTAAGATATTCCCCCTTTATAAGACATATGTCGCATGCACTTATGCATATATAATGCGACTTTCCCACTCATCCAGAGATCCTCTCCGCAAGGGAACAGATTCCCTTTGTACACTACTTCGTGTACGCGACGTTCGAGGTCCGTATTCCCTCGTACATCCCCCACAAGGGTGTACAAACGTCTTCCATATCCAACATCTCCCACTCACACTTGAGGGGATTGTAAGAGAACGTCTTTCCCTTAGTTCTTTCATCTATCATACCGAGAAATAGACCGTGCGACCGTCATGCGCGTAGAGTCTGTTGTTGTGCACTTGTTAGAGATACACAACGACCTCGAAGGTGCAAAGTTGAGTAGTTCAACGCATGCTTTACCCTAGATTATTTCTTCGCATTTCTTATACTTTATATTCAACAATTGAATCCCATCTGGATTACAATTGGCTGGCCAGCTTTGAATCATTAAAGTCCAAATGCGAATATGAAATCAATCTTCCTCTTCTTGCGAACCTTCTGATCTTGACTTGATTCGCTTTTCTAACGTGCCCCGCCGAGCCGAATTATCATAGCCCATAAGTAACACGCTAATATAGCGATCATCTCGTCAAATCTAAAGGAACCAATTGGAGTCCTTGAGGGTAAGAGTTAAGGCCCATATGGCCTTTGAGTCTCACATAATAGCAAACACTATTGCTACTAACTCAGTGGTCGAAATGCATACGTGGTATGAACACGTATTACAACATCACTCCTTTCCCAGGGAGAGTATGTCTTAATGATGTTGTACGGATGAAAAGATCAGACACCACAGTGCCTATCTTTTTGAGTCCCTTTACTACTCGTGAAATATTCACGGACTCTCATCCTGCATAAGACAGATAGGATTTAAAAAATCCTACGAGATCTCTTTCAAATATCCTTGTGATACAGATCTCAGATCTTTTGTAAGCATCCATATGATGCAGATCTTTCATTCGACTATCTCGTTTAAGTCATGACTCTAAATCATTCGTCTAATGATTTTGACTTTAAACTAGTCTCATCTCTATCTTATCCATCTGATAAGATAAGGCGGTTGCTCATGTGAGAGAGCCAACCTTTATCTGTCCGACATACACACAATTCAGCTGAGATTTCAAAAAATGTACACAAACATTTCTTAAGAAATTCATATGCAATGTTTGAAAAAGAACTTATTCTTTTATTAAATTTGATCTTTCTTAGACATGGGAATATATATTGGTACAACTCAGCTTATACGCAATCCTTGGGATGATAAGTGTTTATAAAACACATTTCTTGGGATCGCTTTCGTAAGCTGATCCTCTATCATCTCATGCGTAGATATGTACCTTATGTCTACCTTCTTGGTTTTATCATAGTCTTTTGCAAATCTGCAGTTCCTTTAAGATACTGCATTATCCTCTTAACCGCTTTCCAGTGTTCTTGCCCTGGGTTGGATTGGTAACAGCCTACCATTTCCAACGGCAAAACAGATGTCCGGTCTCGTACACACCATAGCGTACATAAGACTATCAACTGCACTGGAATATGGAACTTTTTCCATAATTTCCTTTTCCTTTTGGTTCTTTGGACACGATTCCAGATATAAATTATCGCATATGCTTATATGAATATCAATGGACTTGCAGTCTTGCATATTAAATCGTTCTAGAACCTTCTTTATATAAGTCTCCTGTGAAAGAGAAAGAAGTTTCTTCGAACGATTCCTTGAAATCTTAACTCCAAGGATATATGCGGCTTTTCCTATGCCTTTCATCTCAAATACTGATGAAAGCCAAGCCTTGATACTCATCACAAAGCCCTTGTCATTTCTGGCTATTAAAATGTCATCTACATGATAATATACTTGCTTTTAATCCTCTTGATATATACTCAGTTATCTTCATCAAGCATGGAAAATCCATTTGATAAGACAACTTCTTGAAATTGTATATACCATTGCCTCGAGGATTATTTAAGACTATATATGGACTTACGAAGTTTACAAACCTTATGTTCGTTTCCTTCTTTTACAAACCCTGTTGGTTGTTCCATATAGATCTCCTCGTCCAATTCTCCATTGAGAAAGGCAGTCTTTACATCCATCTGATGTAATTCGAGGTATAAGCAAGCTACCATTGCCAGAATCATGCGAATCAAGGTAAAACGCACAACAGGTGAGAAGGTCTTTTCGTAGTCTATCCCTTCCTGTTGCGTAAAACCTTTCGCGACAAGGCGAGCTTTATATCTGTCAATAGAGCCATCAGCCTTATGCTTGATCTTGAGAACCCATTTGTTCCCAATTGCTCTATGTCCTCTGGGTAAGTTAACTAAGTCCCAGACTTGGTTAACTTTCATGGATTTCAATTCCTTCTTCATCGCTTCCATCCATTTGTCTTTCGCAGGGCATGATGCGGCCTGTTTGAAAGTAGCAGGCTCGTCATCATCTTGTAGTAAAGTCATAAAGGTTTACGGAAATTCATCCTCAAATCTTAGAGGAGTCAACCTTGTACGACTACTACGTTGTATTTGAGATTTCTTCAAGTCCTTATTGACTTGATGTTAGATCAATTCTAATATCACTCCCACTTGGAATGTCGTTAGAATTGCTCCCACTTGGATCATTATTCCCGTATGGAATAGGATAATCGTCATTCGTATAATCCATTGGTGAAGGTTGAAACGTATTTTCATTTTCACCAAGAATTCTCCCACTCGAATGAGGTAATCCTTCTTGATCATAAATCTCAAAGAAAGATAAGTCCTGACTTATCTCGCCCTGTCTTGGAAACTCGTTTTCCAAGAAAGTGACATCCCTCGACTCAAACTCAATTAGCCCACCATTGTCTTCCTGACTAACAAACATATAACCTTTGGAGTTTTCTGCGTATCGTATAAAGATACGTTTCCTTCCCCTTGGCCCAAGTTTGCCATACTTATGGGAGGAAATATGTGCGTTAGAATGCACAACCCCAAGGTTTCAAAATGTCTAAGTCAGGGGACCTTTGGTTCCACAACTCATAAAGAGTGGAGCTAACTGATTTCGAGGGTACGCGGTTCAAAATGAAAGCGGCCGTCAATAATGTATCACCCCAAAAAGTGATTGGCAAGTTAGCTTGCGCCATCAATGAACGGACCATTTTTCATTTAAGTCATATACCTCCTTTCTGCAACACCAATTTGTTGAGGAGCATAAGACATAGATACCTGATATACCATGCCTTTTTCATCACAAAAGTTCCTTTAAACTTGTTGATTGATATTCACCGCCCCTATCGGTTCGCACGACCTTAATCTTGCGATCTAATTGATTCTCCACTAAACTCATATAGTTTTTAAAGCAGGTTTAGTGCTTTCACTTTTGTGGGATATCAAATAGATTTGACCGAATCGGTTGAAATCATCAATAAAAGTGATGAAAAATAGGACTTCCCGCGTCTTGTCTTGACATTCATCGGACCACATATGTCCGAATGGATAAGCTGTAATGGAACCTCGGCCCTTGTGCCGGTTCCAAACGGCTTTCGACAAGATTTCCTCACAAGGAAATGTTCGCAGGTCGACATTTCAACCTTTGAAACATTGGATAGAAGGCCACGTTTGGCAAGTCTATCTATACGCATTAGTCCAATATGACCAAGCCTTGCGTGCCAACAAATTATATTAGACTCATTAGTCAAAGAATTTGTCACAAGGAAATTTCCATTACATGAGGAAATACATTGTACTTATTACAATAAATCCTTTGAAATACAAACCCAGTACCAATAAAGGAATTATTACAAAATAGGTCCATATTACAATCATGAAGGAACCAACTATAACCCAGACCCATTAAATTGACCACAGTATTAATATTCCTTTGAATATATGGAATGAAGAGAACATCATAAAGTAGGAGAGTGTGGCCGTTGTCCAAGTCTAGCTTGCAATTCCCAACGCCTTCCTCTACAACACGTGTGTTATTTCCTACATTGATCCACTTCATTTCTTGGGGTATCCGGTGATACTCCACGAAGGACCGTCTGTCCTTTGCTATGTGGTCGGTGGCACCTGAATCAATTATCCCATAATGGATTAGATTCCACAAGAAATATTGAACTAGAAACACATATGTAACTAGTATTACAAGTTACCTCGTCACTTCCACTCGTACACGAACGAGCATAGTGACCGAGGTTGTTGCACTTGAAGCACTTGATCCTTTTCAAGTCTTTCTTCTTGTGCCATTTCTTGTGCCCACCCTTATGTTTGGGTTCCTTGGTAGACTCAGGTTGCTTATTACGTTCATTAGAAGACTTCCAACGATCTTTACGTTTCTTTCCCCCGTGTGAGGAATTAGCAACCATGTGCACTTCTGCACTTGGCTTGGCAGCCCCAAGCCGCTCTTCCTCTAATTCGAGGTGCTTGGAAACATCGCTGAAGGTCTTGATGCTCTCATTGTGAGTGAGATGCATCTTCATTTGATCCCACCCATTTGGTAGGGAACGTATGACTGCTTGGATTTGTTGCTCATTAGTGAGCACATGACCTACGTCCTTTAAGTCCGAGATAAGGTTCGCCATATGTCGCAGATGTTTCCCCATGGAATGATCTGGACGTTTCTTATATGTATCGAACCTTATAGTTAAGGCGCGAAGTTTGGACACCGATGTGCCACCGAACTTCTCCTCTAGCTTGGACCATATGTCCATGGCTAGGTCATGTTCTCGGAAGATGTGCATTATGTCATCAGCCATACTGCTTAATAACGTAATACGCGCTATCTTATTCTTCCGAGACCAAGCATCAAAAGCTTCCTTGTCTCGTCTGTGTTGGGCTGTAGTGCCCAACTCGGGTTCAATCATTACGTTCTTTAGAGTTTCGAGCACTTCTTTCTCCTCTAAAACGTATTGTATCTTAATGGACCAAAGTTTGTAATTATCGCCGTTGAGTTTTTCACCTTTGTTTAACTCAGCGACGATATTCTTTGAAGCGGAAGACATTTTACTTTTAAAATGCTGCAAAAGACATAAAAACCGAAGGTTCGATCAAAAACATATTGCATAAAATTCTTAAAATATAACTCCCACTTGAAATTATATTATATTTGATAAGTTACTTTCGAAAAATATTGAAGATGTTGTTCTAGAATCGAAAAGGTCTCTTTGATTCCAATCACCATCTAGAACAACCTTCAATATTCCCCCATCACTTATCAAACAATAGTACTATTATAGTACTAGCAGCGGAAACACGAGTTTGAAAACGTATTTTTCAAATATAATTCCCACTTGAAATGATAATAGAATATCCCATATGGATAGTTCTAAAATCAACTCCCACTTGGAATGATATTCATAATTTGATAAGTTACTTTCGAAAAATATTGAAGATGTTACTCTAGAGTCGGAAAGGTCACTATGTTTCCGATCACCATCTAGAGTAACTTTCAATATTTCTCCCTCACTTTATCAAATGTTAGTACTCTTATAGTACTTTGCAGCGGAAAAGCGTTTTTGAAAACTTATTTTTCAAAACGTATGAAAACGTATTTTTCAAATAAAATATATTTCAACTTAGTACCCTTATGATACTAGTGAAATATTCGGCACTTCCTGACCATTTGTCGGGAATGAGCCGTAGCCGTGCCTAGGTCGGATCCCCCTTTTTTGGGGATTTTTCTGCAAATTATCGTCGCCGGCTCCCGTATGGATCCAGGCGTTTCCCCCCGTATGAGAGAAATTTGATGCAGACGACTGTCGTTTGGCCCCGTATGGGCTAGTTCGACCAAGGCCTTTGCCGAATTGGTCTGAAACTTCCCCTGACCAGTGCCGATCAGTCCGGCACCCGGCCAAGGACGGCCTGCAGCAGCCCTGGCCACTGCCAGGGCCGGCCTGGCCACTGGCCTGGCCTAGGCCAGAGGCCGGCCAGGCCTCTGCCTGGCCTGGCCTAGGCCAGAGGTCGGCCAGGCCTCTGCCTGGCCAGGCCTCGGCCAGAGGCCCATGGCCGGGGCCAGGGCCCCTGCCCTGGCCTCGGCCAGGGCGGTCAGGCCCTGGCCTGAGGCCAGGGCGCTGCCCTGGCCTCTGCCAGGGCGGCCAGGCCCTGGCCGGGGCCAGGGCCTCTGCCCTGGCCTCGGCCAGGGCGGCCGGGCCCTGGCCTGAGGCCAGGGCACTGCCCTGGCCTCTGCCAGGGCGGCAAAGCCCTGGCCGGGGCCAGGGCTCCTGCCCTGGCCTCGGCCAGGCCCTGGCCGGGGCCAGGGCCCCTGCCCTGGCCTCGGGGCCAGGGCCCCTACCCTGGCCTCGGCCAGGGAGGCCAGGCCCTGGCCTGGCCGCGGCCAGAGCCTTCTACCCTGGCCGTGGCCGGCCAGAGCCGGCCGGCCATGGCCATGGCCGGCCAAGGCCGGCCGGCCATGGCCCGGCCATGGCATTTTTGCCTTGACCGGCCATGGCCCTTTGGCCATGGCCGGTTTCCCCTTTCATGGGAGGCCGCACACCCCCGCCGGAGGGGGTTGCCGCGGTGGTTATTGGCCGTAGCCAACCCCCTCCGCATGGGGAGGGGGGTGCATGGCCTTCATAACCCATTTGGTCATGGTGCACATGCACAACAAAATCCATCTTCCTCGATGGGAATAACCACCACCTTCTTCTCCGGTGAAGCACCCGTTCGTCGAGGAAGTAGTTGTCCTCCAATGGCCGTGTGCCAAAAAATGAACCCACTTCAAAAATTCGTAAACTACGCGCTCCACATGAAGAGAGCGCCCATTCCTTATGAATGGAGACTCAGCATCCATGAAGAGAGCGAGTTTGACGATATGAAAGGTCGGTTCTTCCCGTCACGGAGAGTTCCTGCCATATCCGTAATGACAGAAGACCCTAACGTGAAAAGAACAACCGCTGCGTTCTCTCCGTCACGAAGCGTTCCTACCATATCTGTAATGGTAGGATACCCATCCGTGAAAAAGACAACGACTCGTTCATAGTTTCTCCGGGGCGAACCCGTATGGGTCCGATACCAATGTAGGATCCTGTCCAAAACAGAGTTAGGATCGATAATATGAAGTTTAGA
>CM061142.1:170499118-170518245 GCA_030789695.1 Scilla litardierei | reverse complement strand
GAATTTTGTACTATATAAGAGGAAGCAAGGCGATGATAGTGATAAACCCTCCGCAGTAAATACAAGACTGAGGGCTAGCAAGGGTGTGGAGGAATCTTTGGATCAACCATGATCTGGCATTAAGGAGGTATCGTGGGGTTGCAATATTGTTGTCGAGGACAACACGTGGTTGGGTCGTACACCAGAGGAAGAAAAGCTCATCTTGAGGGACCTGGCCAGTCTCATATCTACATAATATTGAATTCACAATGATGCAATGCTCGATGTGAAGGAAAGGATGGATGATGCTAGAGGCCTTCGCCCGAGTGATAGGGAAGTGAGAAAGGTCGGTAATTTGCTTTTAAAATGTCTTCTGATCATACTCATCAAGATATGAGTCATTGTGCAAGTAGGCATCAGGATCATTAGCCAAGGGCCATTTGAATAGGGGGTTCAGTGAATCTGTGGACATGACACAGTCCTTGTTCGATATTCGAAATGAGAACCCCGATGGTTGGACCTTAAAGGAAGAGAGAAACTCTAATGTGGGTCTCTTCTAGGTTCTACCCTCGCACTCCATGAATTCATCCCAACCAATGTTGCGAAAGAGTGTGGAGACACCATCCACGAGTCCTAGTGAAGAAAAAGCGGTGAGGCTCAGGAATTTTGTGGAATAATGGTTCGTGGATAGAGGGTGAGATAAGTGTCATGCTGACCTTTGTCAGCAAATGTGATCCCTACGGTGTCTACCTGAGGGGAAGCAACTAGTGCATCACCCCTAGCGGCTGCAGCTTGAGCCTCGACAAGAGTAAGGTTTCACTGACGCTTAGCTCTACCCCTACCCTGGGGTGTTCTAGTGTGTGTGGGTGCAGTGTGCTTCCTGCGATCTCCAAGAGGCATAATGAATGTGATTGTGAGTGATATGAGTGTGATGAAGAGTCTAGAATGTAGACTCCTGCAAATTTTCGAATTTAGCGAGTAAATTGCGAAAGCAAAAGAGTAGGGAACGAGTTTGCCTAAGAGTAAAGCTCCTCGCTGAAATTGCTGCACACCAAGCCTCTTTGGAAGTCCCCCAAGCTACTTTCGAGCCCATCAATCGATCTCAAATATGCCCACGTCAATTTGAATCGCAAAGCTCCCCAAATTGTTGTTTTAGGTTTTGGATATCGTCTGTTCCAATCAGAAATATTTTGTGGTGGAGGGGGGATGAGGGTGGAGGAGGCCTTATAGATGATTTTGGAGGGAGGAGAGGGGATTGGGATGGTCAGAGTTGGTCGGAGTCGGAGAAATTGAGAGAAGAAGTCAAAATAGCTTTAGAATTATGAGCGTAAACGTCCAAGTGGGGAGTTGGGTTATTTAAAGAGTAGCGACGCAGTCGCGTTGATGATTACATAGGAAACAAAATGGTCATGTTATTTGAGATGGCCAAAATCATTTGGTTTTGAACACGACGCAGTCAATTCGACATGGTCGCGTCGATCGACATATCGACTACGTCGTGTAAAGGAAGTTTAAGTTCAAAGGTTGGATTGACGTGGTCGTTTGGTTTAAGTTCAAACGGATGCGTCAGATCGACAGTCGGATGATTTTTGGCTTAAAAATACAGTAAGTTTAGGGCGTTACGTAGCCGCGTAATATGGACAAAACATCCGCGTCGAATTAGTGAAATTGACTTGGAAAAATTGGGATGGGACATGGTCACGTCATTTGGATGAAAACAAACGCGTAAAGTTGGAAAAAATTGGTTTTGGACTTGGCTTCGATGCAGTAGTTTGGTTTGAGGTCAAACGGCCGCGTTAGATCAAAATTAGGGTGAATTTTTGGTCAAAAATATAGTAAGTTGGAGGCAGAACACGGCCACATCATTTGGACGATGCAGCCGTGTGGAATTGGAAATTTTGAACTTCAAAAATCATCTCGACTTCTCCATTTACGCGGTCGCATGTGTCATTGCGATGCGGTCACGTCGAGCTCTATTCCAACTCTCCTTCTTCTATTCTCCTCTTCTCCATACGGCCGCGTGGTGTATCCCACACGGCCGTTTAGAATTGTTTTCTTGTTCTCATGTATTAAAACACTTGAGTTAGTTCTTTGGTTTTGGGGAATCGAAGAACTATAATGATAAGAAAAAGACTTGGGTTGCCTCCAAAGAAGCACTCGTTTTAAGTCGTGAGCTTGACTCCCTAAGTAGATGTCGTCATGGTGGCTTTATGGTGGAGAGGTCAAGGATTTCTTTGCCATCGCCACGCTTCCCCACATTCTCCTCTAGCATTAGCTTGCTTGGTTCTAGATTCTTTGGCTCCTTATGGGCTGTTAGATGTGATCGTGGCGGATCTCCTTTGAAATTTTCCCTAGGGGCTTCCTTGGATTTCTCCTCTGCCATCGTTTCCTTCAGCTTCTCTTCTTTGCTCAAATTGTCGTCTGCGGGCTCTTCATTATCGTCTAAGAACATCTCCTCCAACGTGGTCTTTTTGATTGCCTCCTAAAAGAGGTCGACTTGCTAAACGTGGTGGTCATCCTCCTTAAACTGCTTCATGCATCTTCAGAGATTGAACTCCTACTTATCTTTCCCACATTGAGGGAGAGTTCTCCTCCCTTCACGTCGATTAGTACACCCGATGTGGCCAAGAGGGTTAACCTAGTATTATGGGAATGCGAGTGTCCTCGGGCATATCCATTATAACGAAGTCGCAAGGGACTAAGATTTTCCTCACGCGTACCGGTACATCTTCAATTATGCACACCGGATACCTAATCAATTTATTTGCTAAATGAAGGGATATGTTTGTCAGTTGAAGTTCCCTCATCTTCAGCTTCTCACTAATCGATAGAGGCATCAAGTTAAAGCTCGCCCCTAAATCACAAAGTGTGCTCTTTATTTCTATATTTCCAACGGCTTACGGAATGGAGAAGTTTCCTGTGTCTTCAAGCTTCTCAACTACCTTCATCTGGAGTATTTTGTTGCATTCAGCTGAGCGCGCAACTTTCTCCTACATATCCCCTTTCGTGATGATCTCTTTCAAGAACTTGGCATAAGTCGGGATCTATGATATAGCATCGAGGAATGGTATTGAGATGTTTAGCTGCGTCAGGAGATCAAAGACCTCACGTACTTCTCGTTTAATTTAGCCTTCTCCAACCTTGACGGAAAGGGGATTCTTGGAATGTACATCCTGGGAGGCTCTTCAGAGTGCTCTCCTTGATCATTCTTAATAGTGTTCTCTTTTGGTGACTCAGAGGATGGAGGTTCTACCTCACATTCAACACCATTCTCAACTCTAAATTCAGCCTCTACCTGGGCTTCCTTTTCAGCTGCAGCTTCTTCTTTCACCTTGGGCATGGACGGCATTCCATCTACTTCCTGCTTCTCAAGGTTATAGCATTCACATGCCCTTAGGGGTTTGCTTTAGTCTGCCCCGGTAGCTGCCCTTGTGGTCTCGCTATTTGCGATAGCTGCTGTGCTATCTGTTCCATTTGGTTTTCCATTGTTTTTTGGCATGTGGCGAGCTGTTGTGTGGTGGTCAAAAGTTGTTGTGTGGTAGTCATTAACTGCTGGATAGAGGATTGGAAGTACTCGTTCCTCTGACCCTGCGTAAGAATGTGGTTCTCAATTAGTATCTCCAGATTGGATTTGGAATTAGAGGGCATATTATAGGGGAGTCTTTGATTAAAGCTCTGGAATGGCCCTTGCAGAGGAGGTGCTTGGAATTTTTGTTGGTGAGGTTACTGGGGGTACAGTGGTTGAGCTTGCAATCCCAGACTCCTATTAAAAAGTTGGGATGGTTCTTCCATCCTTGATTGAACGTATTTGAGTATGGGTTATTGGGCGGCCGTGGATTGTTTCCATATAGCGCATTGGCTTGCTCGATGGTCATGCCCGGTGGTGTCATCGGTGCTGTTGGGCATTCGTTCCCCGGGTGTCCATGTACACCACAAACCTCACAAAGCACCGACGTAAGTGGATTAGAAGTACAAAGCCCAATCATAGATAATTGCTTAGCTAGTTCATCGAATTTTGCTGAAAGCATAGAGACTTGATCTAATTCATATTTACCTCTCTTCTTGGAGGCACCTCTCTCATTGTTCTACAAGTCATTGTTGGCGGCCAATTCCTCCAATAATTGTTTAGCTTCGGCAGTGGTGTATCTATATTTTCCATGTTTTACCATGCATTCCCACGTCATTTCCCGAATCCATATTTTCATATTATATCGTGCTTTTCTCTATATTCTTGATCCTTTCGATGTTTTATGTATTTTCAGGGAATTCGGCACGATTCGGAGAGATATAGTGTTCCGGGCACAACATCGATGCCAAAGCTCGCTTTGCCTTGCCACGACGACCCAAGGAGGTCAAAGAAGCGAGGGAGAGGAGTAGAAGAAGAGAGGAGAAGAGGAGAGGAGAATGGAGAGAGAAGGAGAAACTTGGGGATTCATGCCAGATCGCTCAGCCGAGCTGTGACACGCCAAGGAGCAGCCAAGTCCTTCTTCTAGATGCTCGGCCGAGCGACAAGCTCGCTCGGCCGAGTGAGCAACCCGCTCGCCCGAGCTAACCATCAGAGGAGCCCAATAAATGCAAGACTTAGGCTCTAGAATTTTTGGAGCTTAATTCGCTCGACCGAGCGACATGACGCTCGGGCGAGTGACTCAACTCGCTCGCCTGAGCGGCCCCTGTTGGATCTAGATCTAAGCCTAGGGGGTGAATAGGCAAATAAAAATTCCCGTGCAACCCACGAGAAATCACACACAGTTATACAGCACAGATATAGATATGCAGGGTAAATAGAAATAATCACAGAGTATGTAGTAGATTTACACTAGTTCGATCGCACCCACGACCTACTCCAGCCCCCAAGCAGATACTAGCATTAATATGTTTCTTTGCACAACTACAATGAGTCCCGAGCTCCCACTCCTCACCTAGTCATACCACACTCCACTGGTGCAAAAAACTATCACTCTAGTAAATGCTCTATCTTGACTAGCTATAACTCGTCAAGACCATCTTGTCTAGCTCCCACTAGACAAGTTCCCGAAACACAAATAATTGTAAAGTTTCCCCTACAGAGATCTATACAACTACACAAAATAATAATTAAGAGTTTAGAGAATCTCAGTTTGTGTAGCGATCGTCTCTGTCAATCAGCTCAGGTCAGATCATATCTGACAGGCCTTGCCTCTGAAAATGAGAGCCCAACAACATCACCAAGGCATATCTGTATCTGTCTAGCTCATGGTCTCGGTCATCTCTGTCAATCAGCCTTGGTGACTTGGGCTTCATCAAATTTGTCATCTATACAATAACATCACGTCCTTGCCTCTTAAACTTGCGGCCTTGGTGACTTGGGCTCCTCAAAATTTGTGTCCTAGGTGTGGATGCCACTTGAAAACTTGTGCAATGTGATGAAGCTCCTCCTTGTAGATGTTGCGCAAGTTGTTGAAGCTTCTCCCTTTGATGTTGCGCAGTGAAGTAGATGGGAAGCCCCTTGTTGTTGCGGCCTTGAGCTTTGCTCCCTTCTATGTTGGCAATGTAGATGGGCATGGTTATGGAGTTGTGCAAGGTAGCTTTGGCAATGAGATCTTGGAGATTTGGCATAGGAGATGATGAAATATATGAAGCTATTCAGAATAAAACTCATGCTAAAATAAATACCACTGATTTAATACAGAAATTAAGATCAAAAAATACCACCATTTTGTAGAGCACTGAGTTGTGATCGTCCTGGCGTAAACAGTTCATCGATCCGATCTCTGTGGAGAAAGTTATGCACTTTTTAGCGTCGTCCGTCAAGCTCCTTGCAAAGTTGTGGCCATGAAGGTTTTCTCTAGGTTTGTGGCCGAAATTCTATGGTTGCCTCTCTCTTAAAATCTCTCTCTTTGAATATGGGTTTATATATGAGAGGATGGGATATGATAGGATCAATTAGAATCCTATATTTGATGGAGATTGGAAGAATCCTAATTTGATTAGGATTTGAATAAATCTCTTAGGATATGGAGTTTGAATATGAATGTCTATGGAATTCAATTTGTATAGTTATAGAATTTGAATTGGATCTCATTTAATCACCTTTTATTTGCATGAGATTCTACATATCTCTCCATCTTTGACCAAGTCTTCAATTTGCATGGCATTAGGATTTGAATGTTGCACCAATTGATTTGAATCAATTCAAATATGGATTTGAATTGATTTGCTCCTTATCTTCTCATCTTTGACTTAGTCCAATTGTTGTAGCCATATTCTCCATCTTTGACTTAGTCCACTTGAAGTGTGTATAGCAATTCCTCCATCACTTTTGGCTAATCTCTCTTTTAGTATTCGCGAGAGTGCCATTCTTGAAAACACTTAGCACACACATTAAATCATTCACACATGTTTGTTATCATCAAACGAGAAATCATCGATCGTTGTATCCAACAACATGTTGTATCCAACAATCTCATCCTTTTGATGATGACAAACCAATATAAGATTTAAGTAATAACGATTCAAAAGATTTCATCGTGACATGTGTGTGTGAAGTGTGAAGATGGAGGATGTGTGCAATATGCAACAAGTATGGCATGATGTGCAAACATTACTAGCATGCAACAATGATGTTCAAGCATTCAAACATGTATGCATGCTCCCCCTTTATTCATGCTCCCCCTTGCACAAATATTCATATATTCAATAAGCACATTTTCATTTTCATTAATGCTCCCCTTAAACCTATATTCATATATGCAACATATAAGCATTAATGCTCACACCAAATCATTCAAATCTTTTTCCATATTTTCTCCCCCTTTTGTTATCATCAATAGTGTATAAACGAAGTCTAATTCATGTCACATGCAAAAATAGAGTATTATAAATTACAAATAACACTTGCATGTCATTTTTCTTAAAATAAGCACTTCAAATTCAATGAAAAGTGTAACGTAGACTTCTACAACATCGTGTAAGTGTGATGATTAAATAATTGAAGCAAAAAGGGATAAACTCTTAAGAAACTCAACCAAAACCAATCCACTTTTCCATTAAACATTAAATCATCTAGGATTGATTTTCCCAATCTCATTAAAAAATGAGTTCAAGGTACCACATCCCAAAAACATAGCCTATAAGGACTCTTAGATGTGGGGGTGGCATTGCTTGACGAGTATAACACCAACGCTAAAGATTACCCATAAAGCATATAATGGATACTCGTGGGTAGTATACTCAACATGAATTGTATCCATTTTATATACGGAGCAATTTACTTTCTTTTTCATTTTTCATAACATGAAACCCAATTCTTTTTAGCTCAATTTTTATCCATGGCAAATACACATCATATCACTTAGATTTTCAGTTATTATTCATCCTACATTCACTTTCCAATATTTCATAAAAGAATCTCCAATTGTGCAACAATATTCAATACTAGTGGAAGTGAAAGTGTAGGTGTAGAAATCATGTTACTCAATTCATTAAGCATGTCATGGCTATTTAAAGGTACTAACATGCACATGTAGCTATAACAATAATACAATGATTTCTACAATGATATGAATGACATTCATAGATATCACTTGAATGATACAAAGAAAAAGATATACATTAAGCACCATTTTTTTGTTTTTTGTCTTTTTCATTTTTTTTTTATTTTTTGTTTATAAAGACCTAAATAGCTAGAAAGCAAACAAACTAGCACAAAATAAAAATCAAATCACGCACACAAAACAAAAATGCTATGAATGTATGCATTAAGTGCAAATTAGAAAAATATACCTTCGCGTCGTCGTATGGCTAAGGAACTTAAATAAGGAAGCATTCAAGTCATGGTCCCTCGCCAAATCTCCATCTTACCTACACAGTAGATGTTATGTGTGACCTTGGAATCCAACAAGGTCCACTTATGTTAGTCATCAAAGATTTCAGAACCCAAATTTGTTTGAATTTGATATTGGTGTTCCTATATTTACACTGATATGAAGTATGACCAACACTATCACAAGTAAAGCACTTTGCATGATCATTTTTTACTATTGTAGACATATTGTGGATTTTCTTAAAAATAGGCTTTTTAGCATTTTTAGAACCAAATCCAAGTCCTCGTCTATTATTGCCATATAATTGATTTCCAAGAATGATATCAAAAGGTTGTTTTCCTATGGAAAATTTCTTAATGGACAATTCAAGACTAGAGACTTTGGATTTTAATAACGCATTCTCATCCACAAGCAAAGTACATTTACTAATGAAAGCTTTCTTGTTTTCCTCTTCTTTCTTTTCAAATTCAATCATTCTTCTTTTAAACTCGTTATTTAGCATGCGTATTTTTTCAATAAGCAATTTATTTTCAGTTTCAATCTTAATAAATTTTTCTTTATGCAAGCTAATCTCTTTTAACAAAGAGGGACAAGAAAGACAATCAACTTTTTCAGGTGAGCTAGATTTTTCTTCTTTCAACATGGTGATGGTTGATTTGCATGCAACAAGTTTTTCTTTCATATTTTCAGTTTCTTTCAACATGTTTTGCAATTCAAAACAGCCATTCCTATAGTCATCTAAAGTAAGTTCTAGCTCATTAACCTTATCTTGCATTCCTTTACAAATATTTAAAAGTTCAACTTTGGTGCAAGATTTTACCTCATTCTGTTTTGTCATTAAGCAGAGAGAGGTGTGCGCAGTTTCCTCTGTCTCATCCTCGTTATCCATATCCCACGTTCGCGCTGGAGATTTTCCTTTCTTTTCAGCAACGTCATTCCTTTCTTATGGGCAATGTCTTGCGAAGTGTCCCTGCTTCCTGCACATAAAAAATAACTTTCCTTTCAGTTTTGTTACAAATAGAAGAATCATGTTCATTCAGAAGAGCATTTCTTCCCTTTTGCTTCTTTTCATTACTGCTAAGGGATTGCTCGCTTCCATATTGAGTCTCCAAAGTCCTCCATATATCCTGCACAGAAGAGCAAAGTGAGATATGATCAAATATTTTTCTATTCAAACCACACAATAAGATACTCATTGCTCTTGCATTTATAGCACACACAATTCTATAATTTAAATGCAAATTACTTTCAGGCATAGAATATCCGTTTTTGATATGTACCGGGTATCAACATCAATGGGTAGTAAATAAGTTTTCATCCTAGCCTTCCAATATATATAATCATGGCCACTGAATAGAGGAGGACGATCAATAGGCATGCCATGAAGAAAAACTAACTTTGGAGTTTTTCATGATAACTAGACTAGATCCTCTAACTTGCTTTGATACCACTTGTTGGATCTAGATCTAAGTCTGAGGGGGGCTGAATAGGCTAATAAAAATTCGTGTGCAACCCACGAGAATCACACGCAGTTATACAGCACAGATACAGATATGCAGTGTAAATAGAAACAATCACAGAGTACGTAGCAGATTTACCCTGGTTCGATCGCACCCACGACCTACTCCAGCCCCCAAGCATATACTAGCATTAATATGTTTCTTTGCACAACTACAATGAGTCCCGAGCTCCCACTCCTCACCTAGTCGTACCATACTCCATCAGTGCAAAACACTATCAACCTAGTAAATGCTCTATCTTGACTAGCTACAACTCGTCAAGACCCTCTTGTCTAGCTCCAACTAGACAAGTCCCCAAAACACAAATAATTGTAATGTTTTCCCTACAGAGATCTATATAACTACACAAAATAATAATTAAGAGTATAGAGAATCTCAGTTTGTGTAGCAGCAATCGTCTCTGTCAATCAGCTCAGGTCAGATCGTATCTGACAGGATGTCGTCGCCAACGTCATGTCCTTGCCTCTGAAACTTGTGGCCTTTATGACTTGGGCTCCTCAAAAGTTGCGGCCTATGTGTGGATGCCCTTTGAAGACTTGCGCAATGTGATGAAGCTCCTCCTTGTAGATGTTGCGCAAGTTGTTTAAGCTTCTCCCTTTGATGTTGCGTAATGAAGTAGATGGGAAGCCCCTTGTTGTTGCAGCCTTGAGCTTTTCTCCCTCCTATGTTGTGCATTGTAGATGGGCTTGGTTATGGAGTTGTGCAAGGTAGCTTTGGCAATGAGAACTTGGAGCTTTGGCCTAGGAGATAATGAAATATATGAAGCTATTCAAAATACAACTCATTCTAAATAAATACCACTGATTTAATACAGAGATTAAAATCAGAAAAATATCATCATGTTATATAGCACTGAGTTTTGATCGTCCTGGTGCAAACAGTTCGTTGATCCGAGCTCTGTGGATAAAGTTAAGCACTTCTTAGCGTCGTCCGTCGAGCTCCTTGCAAAGTTGCAGCCATGAAGGTTTCCTCTAGGGTTGTGGCTGAAATTATATGGTTGCCTCTCTCTTAAAATCTCTCGCTTTGAATATGGGTTTATATATGAGAGGATGGGATATGATAGTATCAATTAGAAACTCATTTTTGATGGAGATTGGAAGGAATCCTAATTTGATTAGGATTTGAATAAATCTCTTAGGATATAGAGTTTGAATATGAATGTCTATGGAATTCAATTTGTGTAGTTATAGGATTTGAATTGGATCGCATGTAATCAACTTTGATTTGCATGAGATTCTCTATATCTCTCCATCTTTGACCAAGTCTCCAATTTGCATGGCATTAGGATTTGAATGTTGCACCAATTGATTTGAATCAATTCAAATATGGATTTGAATTGATTTGCTACTTATCTTCTCATCTTTGACTTGGTCCAATTGTTGTAGCCATATTCTCCATCTTTGACTTAGTCCACTTGAAGTGTGTATAGCAATTCCTCCATCACTTTTGGCTAGTCTCTCTTTGAGTATTCGCGAGAGTGCCATTCATGAAAACACTTAGAATGCACATTAAATCGTTCACACATGTTTGTTATCATGAAACACGAAGTCATCGATTAGTGTATCCAACAACACATTGTATCCAACAGCCCCTCCTCGAGCACCAAGCAGAGCACTACACAAGGCACCGCTCAGCCGAGCGAGCACTGCGCTCGGTCGAGCGATAGGTCGGTAGACTCCTATTTGAATTGAATTAATGGGTTTTTGGTTGGTTTTCCTGTAAAACCCGAACCCAAACCTTTTCGTATAAATAGTAACATATTTTTAAAATAGGTTAAGCTTTAATTTTCTGTAGCAAAACCCTTAAAGCTATTTTGGGAGCTTTCTTTTGGTAAACTCTTTTACAATCTAATTCTTTGTTTGTGGTTGGATTTCTTTGATTTCTGTACCATTGTTCTTATTTCTCTTGCTTTCTCTATTGAAATTGATTTCATGCAATTTGACCGGTTAGATATGGCTATCTCTATTGCTATCGTATTTAGAGCTTTTGCCATACTAGAGTAGTGTGTATCTAGGGCTAAGGGACGATCCCTAGGATCATAGGGATCGGATGTTAGGTTAGACCCTCATTGGATCAATAAAGGGTTGCCCTATGGAGGTTTGAACAAGGGTTTTGGGGGAATGTCCTTGGGATCGGAGTATCGTGAAGGCGGCTCCGTATCCTAGGGAGAATCCCCACGAATCCGATTTAGGCTTAGTGGTCATTCTCTGGGACTCGTGATTACGAGAGTGACGTGAGAGCCAGGGCGACCGCTAATTCCCAATCCACTAGTCGGTGACTGCGAGAGCATTTCGATTTCTAGAGTCAACCATAGGATAGCGTCGCACTCCGTAGATCATGAGAGTGGATGTGGATCTGCAAGGTGGGACCAAGTGTCAAGCTTAATGCACGCATTCCTGTGTGAAGCCGACTATGAGAGCATGGTTTCGCATGGGGATGCGTTAGACGAGTAGGAACAACGAAAGTTAAGTACTCTTCTCATCTACGGATGTGACACTTTTACCCTAATCCATCGTCCAACATATGGCCATTTGACCTGGCATCTGTGACCAAAGGGCCTAGCGGGGAATCCCGAAAGCCTTAGATGTTTAATTTCTAGCTAACTCTCGATTTCCACAATCAACCAATCAATCACTCGTGACAACCCCCGACCACATACTCTCCTCCTTCCATATAAAGCTAGGCGTTAAATGATTGCCTCCCTGAGTTCGAAAATCTTTCTATACTATAGCGCACTGTGCACTTGTAGTTTTTCATGCCCCCGTGGTGCAAACCCAGGGACCGAACAAGTTTTTGGCGTCGCTGCCGGGGAGGCAGCAGTTTGCTTTAGCTTTTTGTTGGAGAGTGTTGGTTTCATCCACACTTAACACCCCGCCACTTCTTTTTATTTTCTCTTTTTATTTTCTTCTTACACTCTTTTCTCTTTTTGCTAACGAATTCCACGATTTTCTTTAGTGCCTCTATTTTGCATGCAGACATGTTCTCATGGAGAAGAAGATCTTTTACCCTTGGATCCTGAGATAGAGGCCACCGCAAGGAGACTCGCAGCAGATAGAAGGAGAAGAGTAGCGATGGCTGAGCATCCTATATGACCACATCCCCTCATTCCACCAGAATTGATCATGGATTTTATGAGACCCGACACCGCCCTAGTTTCCTCCGTGACAGTACCATCAATCCAAGAGGGAAACTTCGAGCTAAAGACGGGGCTAATCCTGCTGGTGCAACAAGACTGCTTCCACGGGCTCTCACATGAGAACCCCAGTCACACGTGGAGGCATTCTTAGCCAAGTGCTCCACATTCAAGATGCAAGGGGTCAGTGATGCTGCAATCAGGTTGCGGCTCTTCCACTTCGCCTTGAAGGATAAGGCCTATTATTGGATGACGTCCCAAGCACCTGGCACCTTCACAACATGGGAGCAACTGGCGGAGGCCTTCATCACCAAATACCTCCCCCTTTCGAAGATGATGTGTCTTCGGAACCAAATCATCAATTTCAAGCAAGGGGCCAGGAGTCTTTATATGAAACCTGGGAACGATACAAGGACCTCCAGCATCAGTGTCCGAACCATCGCATCGCCACGTGGGATTTGGTCCTATCTTTCTACAATGGAATGTTTCAGACACAAGGATGATAGTCGATGCTATGGCAAATGGGGCCATAACAGGGAAAGAGCCAGCTGAAACCATGAGGATCCTTGAGGCCATGGCCGCTGATCGCGCCCCAGATGCACGTCCTGGAGCGGCGACACTGTAGTCTTACCGCAAGCGCACGGTGTAGCAGCGAGCGGGTATCGAACACAGGGAGGCCTAATAACAGTGTCTTCTTCAATCACCTGGCTATAGGAAAAATCGGGAAATGTTCGCAAATATGCGGTCACAGTCGTTAAAATGTATAAAAGAAATAACAAATTAATAAAGACGCCTAGGGGTAGGGAATCCCCGCTACTTGCCGTATCTCATCATTATGACTCGTATGTTTCACAATTGCTAAACTTGAAATTTGGGTGAACTAGTTGCAACTAAATGTAGAACCAAGCTCACGCTCTCTCGCTATTGCCGGTCTATAGCCAACCTAGGGTAGGGTCCAATCTCTTGCAAACCCTAACCTGGGCAAACTAGCGTGAAGAACAACATCATCGTACAATCGTATCTCGAGCCCACTCTCGTGCAAACTCGAGCTACGACCTAGGTCGGGATAGTTCCTACCCGTCCAATCTCTTGCAAACCGGTATTGGTATAGAATTGCAATCGAAACCCCTAGTTTCGGTCTAATCTCTTGCAAACCGATTCCGGAGAAATTTAATTGCAACCCAATTCGAATATCTAGGGAATGTAGGATCCTGTCCAAAACAGAGTTAGGATCGATAACATGAAGTTTAGACTTACGCTTGCGTACGCGGCACGGTAGTCTACGAACTTAGCCTTCGGATTCGCCACGACGGATCGAGTCTACTCACGAACGGAGTAAGGCTACTAATCCACAATCTAAATCTCTACTTTAGATTAAGAACTTGGATAGAGGGAGAGGAAGGATTTCTGCAGAGCTTCGCTATGAAGAAGATGCATGCATGAATTTCATGCAAAAGGTGTAAGAAATGGCTTACCCTTGGGTCTTATTTATAGCCCCCAAGGTAGTTATTTTAGGGTAAGTTGTTCCTTTGGAACAACTTAATTAAGGTGTACCATGATACATGGCACATTATAAGCTTAAGTTATACCATATGCATGGTACAACATAAGCTTAAGATATTCCCCCTTTATTAGCCATATGTCGCATGCACTTATGCATATATAATGCGACTTTCCCACTCATCCAGAGATCCTCTCCGAAAGGGAACAGATTCCCTTCGTACACGACTTCGTGTACGCGACGTTCGAGGTCCGTATTCCCTCGTACATCCCCCACAAGGGTGTACAAACATCTTCCATATCCAACATCTCCCACTCACACTTGAGGGGATTGTAAGAGAACGTCTTTCCCTTAGTTCTTTCATCTATCATACCGAGAAATAGACCGTGCGACCGTCATGCGCGTAGAGTCTGTTGTTGTGCACTTGTTAGAGATACACAACGACCTCGAAGGTGCAAAGTTGAGTAGTTCAACGCATGCTTTACCCTAGATTATTTCTTCACATTTCTTATACTTTATATTCAACAATTGAATCCCATCTGGATTACAATTGGCTGGCCAGCTTTGAATCATTAAAGTCCAAATGCGAATATGAAATCAATCTTCCTCTTCTTGCGAACCTTCTGATCTTGACTAGACTCGCTTTTCTAACGTGCCCCGCCAAGCCGAATTACCATAGCCCATAAGTAACACGCTAAGATAGCGTTCATTTCGTCAAATCTAAAGGAACCAATTGGAGTCCTTGAGGGTAAGAGTAAAGACCCATATGGCCTTTGAGTCTCACATAATAGCAAACACTATTGCTACTAACTCAGTGGTCGAAATGCATACGTGGTATGAACACGTATTACAACATCACTCCTTTCCCAGGGAGAGTATGTCTTAATGATGTTGTACGGATGAAAAGATCAGACACCACAGTGACTATCTTTTTGAGTCCCCTTACTACTCGTGAAATATTCACGGACTCTCATCCTGCATAAGACAGATAGGAAAAAATCTTATGAGATCTCTTTCAAATATCCTTGTGATACAGATCTCAGATCTTTTGTAAGCATCCATATGATGCAGATCTTTCATTCGACTATCTTGTTTAAGTCATGACTCTAAATCATTCGTCTAATGATTTTGACTTTAAACTAGTCTCATCTCTATCTTATCCATCTGATAAGATAAGGCGGTTGCTCATGTGAGAGAGCCAACCTTAATCTGTCCGACATACACACAATTCAGCTGAGATTTCAAAAATGTACACAAACATTTCTTAAGAAATTCATATGAAATGTTTGAAAAAGAACTTATTTTTTTATTAATTTTGATCATTTACAGACATGGGAATTTACATTGGTACAACTCAGCTCATACGCAATCCTTGAGATGATAAGTGTTTGTAAAACACATCTCTGGGGATCGCCTTCGTAAGCTGATCCTCTATCATCTCATGCGTAGATATGTACCTTATGTCTACCTTCTTGGTTTTATCATAGTCTTTTGCAAATCTGCAGTTCCTTTAAGATACTGCATTATCCTCTTAACCGCTTTCCAGTGTTCTTGCCCTGGGTTGGATTGGTAACGACTTACCATTCCAACAGCAAAACAGATGTCCGGTCTTGTATGCATCATAGCGTACAAGACCGGACATGGTAAGATAGCGCGCATTATGTTATTAAGCAGTATGGCTGATGACATAATGCGCATCTTCCGAGAACATGACCTAGCCATGGACATATGGTCCAAGCTAGAGGAGAAGTTCGGTGGCACATCGGTGTCCAAACTTTGCGCCTTAACTATAAAGTTCGATACATATAAGAAACGTCCAGATCATTCCATGGGGAAACATCTGCGACATATGGCGAACCTTATATCAGAGTTAAAGGACGCAGGTCATGTGCTCACGGATGAGCAACAAATCCAAGCAGTCATACGTTCCCTACCAAATGGGTGGGACCAAATGAAGATGCATCTCACTCACAATGAGAGCATCAAGACCTTCAGCGATGTTTCCAAGCACCTCGAATTAGAGGAAGAGCGGCTTGCGGCTGCCAAGCCAAGTGCAGAAGTGCACATGGTTGCTAGTTCCTCACACGGGGGAAAGAAACGGAAAAATCGTTCGAAGTTCACTAATGAACGTAATAAGCAACCTGAGTCTACCAAGAAACCCAAACATAAGGGTGGGCACAAGAAATGGCACAAGAAGAAAGACTTGAAGAGGATCAAGTGCTTCAAGTGCAACAAGCTCGGTCACTATGCTCGTTCGTGTACGAGTGGAGGCGACGAGGTAACTTGTAAATATACTAGTTACATATGTGTTTCTAGTTCAATATTTCTTGTGGAATCTAATCCATTTTGGATAATTGATTCAGGTGCCACCGACCACATAGCAAGGGACAGACGGTCCTTCGTGGAGTATCACCGGATACCCCAAGGAACGAAGTGGATCTATGTAGGAAACAACACACGTGTTGAAGTGAAAGGCGTTGGGACTTGCAAGCTAGTCTTGGACAACGGCCGCACTCTCCTACTTCGTGATGTCCTCTTCGCTCCAGATATTCGAAGGAATATAATTTCTGTGGTTGTATTAATGGGTCTTGGCTATAACTGGTTTTTTCATGATTGTAATGTGGACTTAAGTTGTAATAATACTCTTATTGGTACTGGGTTTGTATTTAAAGGATTTATTGTAATGAGTACAATGTATGATTCCTCATGTAATGAAAATTTCCTTATTGCAAATTCTAAGACTTATGAGTCTGATGTGAATTGTTGGCACGCAAGGCTTGGTCATATTGGACCAACGCGTATGGATAGACTCGCCAAACGTGGTCTTCTATCCAATGTTTCAAAGGTTGAAATGTCGACCTGCGAACATTGCCTTGTGGGGAAATCTTGTCGCAAGCCGTTTGGAACCGGCACAAGGGCCGAGGTTCCATTACAGCTTATCCATTCGGACATATGTGGTCCGATGAATGTCAAGAAAAGACGCGGAAATTCCTATTTCATCACTTTTATTGATGATTTCACCCGATTCGGACATATCTATTTGATATCCCACAAAAGTGAAGCTTTGGCTTGCTTTAAAAACTATATGAGTTTAGTGGAGAATCAATTAGATCGCAAGATTAAGGTCTTGCGAACCGATAGGGGCGGTGAATATCAATCAATAAGTTTTAAGGAACTCTGTGATGAAAAAGGCATAGTACATCAGGTAACTATGCCTTATACTCCTCAACAAAACGGTGTTGCAGAAAGGAGAAATAGGACTTTAATGGAAATGGTCCGTTCAATGATGGCGCAAGCTAACTTGCCAATCACCTTTTGGGGAGATGCATTATTGACGGCCACTTTCATTTTAAACCGTGTACCCTCGAAATCAGTTAGCTCCACTCCTTATGAGTTGTGGAACCAAAGGTCTCCTGACTTAAACATTTTGAAACCTTGGGGTTGTGCATCCTACGCACATATTTCCTCCCATAAGTATGGCAAACTTGGGCCAAGGGGAAGGAAATGTATCTTTATACGATACGCAGAAAACTCCAAAGGTTATGTTTTTGTTAGTCAGGAAGACAATGGTGGGCTAATTGAGTTTGAGTCGAGGGATGTCACTTTCTTGGAAAACGAGTTTCCAAGACAGGGCGAGATAAGTCAGGACTTATCTCTATTTTGAGATTTATGATCAAAAAGGATTACCTCATTCGAGTGGGAGAATTCTTGGTGAAAACGAAAATACGTTTCAACCTTCACCAATGGATTATACGAATGACGATTCTCCTATTCCATACGGGAATAATGATCCAAGTGGGATCAATTCTAACGACATTTCAAGTGGGAGTGATATTAGAATTGATCTAACTTCGAGTCAACAAGGACTTGAAGAATCTCAAATACGACGTAGTAATCATACAAGGTTGGTTGAAATTTCCGCAAACCTTTATGATTTTACTACAAGAAAATGACGAGCCTGCTACTTTCAAACAAGCCGTCATTTTGCCCTGCTAAAGACAAATGGATGGAAGCGATGAAGGAGGAATTGAAATCATGAAAGTTAACCAAGTCTGGGACTTAGTTAACTTACCCAGAGGACATAGAGCAATTGGGAACAAATGGGTTCTCAAGATCAAGCATAAGGCTGATGGCTCTATTGACAGATATAAAGCTCGCCTTGTCGCGAAAGGTTTTACGCATCAGGAAGGGATAGACTACGAAGAGACCTTCTCACCTGTTATGCGTTTTACCTCGATTCGCCTGATTCTGGCAATGGTAACTTGCTTAAACCTCGAATTACATCAGATGGATGTAAAGACTGCCTTTCTCAATGGAGAATTGGACGAGGAGATCTATATGGAACAACCAACATGGTTTGTAAAAGAAGGAAATGAACATAAGGTTTATAAACTTCGTAAGCCCATATATGGTCTTAAACAATCCTCGAGGCAATGGTATATATGATTTCATAAAGTTATCAAATGGTTTTACCATGCTTGATGAAGATAACTGAGTATATATCAAGAGGATTAAAAGCAAGTATATTATCATGTCTCTATATGTAGATGACATTTTAATAGCCAGAAATGACAAGGGCTTTTGTGATGAGTATCAAGGCTTGGCTTTCATCAGTATTTGAGATGAAAGGCATAGGAAAAGCCGCATATATCCTTGGAATTAAGATTTCAAGGAATCGTTCGAAGAAACTTCTTTCTCTTTCACAAGAGACTTATTTAAAGAAGGTTCTAGAACGGTTTAATATGTAGGACTGCAAGTCCAATTGATACTCCTATAAGCAGATGCGATAATTTATATCTGAAATCATGTCCAAAGAACCAAAAGGAAAGGAAATTATGGAAAAAGATCCATATTCCAGTGCAGTTGATGGTCTTATGTACGCTATGATGCATACAAGACCGGACATCTGTTTTGCCGTTGGAATGGTAAGTCGTTACCAATCCAACCCAGGGCAAGAACACTGGAAAGCGGTTAAGAGGATAATGCAGTATCTTAAAGGAACTGCAGATTTGCAAAAGACTATGATAAAACCAAGAAGGTAGACATAAGGTACATATCTACGCATGAGATGATAGAGGATCAGCTTACGAAAGTGATCCCCAGAAATGTGTTTTATAAACACTTATCATCCTAAGGATTGCGTATGAGCTGAGTTGTACCAATATATATTCCCATGTCTAAGAAATGATCAA